>CM027469.1:16271026-16316026 GCA_015776775.1 Magallana hongkongensis
TAAGTGACAGAACAATGGTGAAGAGTGACTTGCATGGTCTTTTTGCATGGGTTATGTCCTGTTATGCATGGGTAAGCATAGAAATTATCACGATGCTCTTTTTTTATGGTAATACATTGTTTATTTTTCCATCTTTGATTTTCTTGGTTTCCTATTCTAGGTGGTCAGAAATAAAAGATATTGGGTTCGGGAAAAGAAACAACATTTATTGCATGAGGAATGCTCCTTTATATTTGCTGTTTGCCTCTTTCATGTTTGAGATATAGCTTTCACCTGTCTGTGCTACCTACGTCTGGAGGTGTTTGTCCCTTCCTCTGCTCTCTCCAGTGCTGAGGATCATGTGATAAGGTTTGGTGATGGGTGATGTCATGGAGGCCGGGTGTGAGGAAGAGAAAATTAATGCAAGAAAATTTGTGAATAAACTGCATGGTATGAATGTCAATAAACCCAAAACCTCAGTTTGAGACAAAGATATCATAAGCAATTATGCCTACAGTTTAAAGGCAATATATTTATTTTAAATTATTCTCTCTTAGTGTTATTTACAAAGATTTCATTTTTGTTTTTATTCAACTTCATGAAAATGAGAAAAACACAGGGTTTTATATGTGAAATTATCTTTCAAGAAAAATACATTGTTTGTTTCAAAATGAGGTTAATTTACAGATAATTTTAAGAGGTGGGGATGAAATAACATTTATTGATTAAAGCTTTCATTCTTTATGACAATTTTGTGATAATTTTCATCAATTCTGTATGCACATTTTACATTTCTAAGCCAACTATCAGCATTTTCACTTTAAATTTATAGGATAATCTTTTAATTCAAAATATTAATGTTGCAAAATATATCAAAATATATATATCTGCTTTTAGTGATTTTTCATATTTTTCTATAGCCTTAAGTTAGATTTGTTGAATGACTGTTTTGAAACATAATTTAATTTGATTCTGAATTGTAGTTTTAGCATGCTCTTCAATTTTTTTTATTATACATTTAATATTGATTTAAAGTATTGTCCTTGTGCCTTGAAAATGCCTGTTAGTTTTAGAAAAGTGTACTGTCTTAATCTGAAGTCATTATTTTGGAATTCATGTAAGCTAGTATCTTAATTGACATGTAGAAAACTTGGAATTGTTTTATTGTTAAACATATAGAAAAACTAGTATTTAGAACTTATCAATGAATGGGATGGGTTTCTGGCATGGAAATAAGCAAGAGATGGACATCTGCTTATCTTTTTACTTTTCTAGAAGACAATTTAGAATCGCAGAATTGTAAGGGTTTTGAAAAGCATATTATTTGTGGGTGCATCAAAGGGATCAAAAACTTTTGGATATATTTTTTATCATGTTTATATGATCCTACATTGATTATGAAATACTAAGGTGAAGTGATTCTTTTTTATGCATGTTTTACTCATTTTGACCTTGTACGGCTGTAGGCAAGTCCATCTTCCAACTTCTCAAACCAGGATAATGAAAACTTGGCTGAGAAATGTACAGAACTTCTGCAAGGATCTGAAAGTGACAAATCTCAAGCTGCTATCCCCTCTCTGCTCACATCCAAGCTTCTTCCTGACCCCAGCATTATGCCTGAGGAGAGACAGTCCATTGTTAAAGGGAACATCTCCGAGAAACTTCTTCCAGATCAATGTGTGCTTCCAGAGGAGCCCCGCCCACCGTGGAAGGGGACGCTGGTGCAGTGTGCCAAACTTTGGTCATATCTCTCAGGCATCTCCACCTTTGAAAGAGCCAACATGTTGAGGAAAGGAAGAGAAGTACATAAGATATATGTTGACGTTATCAAAGGAAAGACATTCCTGGACGACCAGTTCTCCTACACCGAGTTTGGTCGAATGGTGCTACAGAATGGGACTATCAGGGCAGGGCGAGCTAAAAATGCCAAACAGATTGTAGTAGCCAGGGAGACTCTGTACTGTAGTGGGTCCGGGGCTTGTAAGCGGGCCTGTGGGGGATATGGAGAGTGCATTGCAGGTTTGTACTTCCTTTAATGCCTGCATACTTTTGATATATACTGTCATCTTAAAATATTTAAAATGTGCTGCACTTTTTCATTCAGATAGATATTGAATGCTATTAGGTATATTTACATGCATAATATTTACTTAAGTTACAATATTTATACCCCCGCTCCGAAGGAGAGGGGGTATACTGTTTTACCCTTGTGTGTCTGTCTGTCCGTCCGTCTGTCTGTCTGTCCGTCTGTCTGTCCGTCCGTAACAAAAATTTCTGTCGCATTTATCTCAGCAACTATTTATCGCAGATGCTTGAAATTTTAACACAGTGTTTGTTAAGGCATGCCATATCGTGGGATATCTTTTTGTACCAATCAGACGTCAACTTCCTGTTAAATGACGACTTTGCTTATTTTTTAACCAAAATTTTCAATCAAATTTTCGTCAAAGATTTCTCAGCAGCTATTTATCGCAGATGCTTGAAATTTATACACAATATTTGTATAGGCATGCCATATCGTGGGATATATTTTTGTACCAATCGGCGTCAACTTCCTGTTAAATGACGACTTTGTTTATTTTAAGCCAAAATTTTCAAACAAATTTCCGTCAAAGATTTCTCAGCAACTATTTATCGCAGATGCTTGAAATTTTAATACACTATTTGTATAGGCATGCCATATTGTGGGATATATTTTTGTATCAATCGGACGTCAAACTTCTTGAAATGATGACTTTGTTTATTTTTAGCCAAAATTTTCAAACAAATTTTCGTCAAAGATTTCTCAGCAGCTATTTATCGCAGATGCTTGAAATTTTTACACAGTGTTTGTTAAGGCATGCCGTATCCTGGGATATATTTTTGTACCAATCGGACGTCAACTTCCTGTTAAATGAGTACTTTGTTTATTTTAGCCAAAATTTTCAAACAAATTTTCCTCAAAGATTTCTCAGCAACTGTTTATCGCAGATGCTTGAAATTTTAACACACTATTTGTTTAGGCATGCTATATTGTGGAATATATTTCTGTACCAATCGGATGCCAGCTTTCTGTTAAATGTCGACTTTGCTTATTTTGCATATTCACATCAGAGCGGGGGTATCACTAGTGAGCATTGGCTCACAGATATCTTGTTACATTTGTTTTTCCTCAGACTGAAATGTTATACTTCTGTTGGTTTAAGATGTTTTTCATTTTATTTTATATGTTTGGAGGGGGGGGGTTGATGTGAAAATAAAAGGTATGCAATTAATGCCAATAACATGTCTCTTATAATATGGAGACTAATATTCATCTCATATCAAATTCATTTTTGTTTAAAAAAAAAAATTGAAATTCTACTGTCGTTATGAATTTATAAAAAAAAAAATCCACAGAACACTTGAGCAGCTTGGATCCAGCATTTTTGTAAACTACTAAATTGCTGGTTTAAGTGATGAAATTTAAAACTTGGTAATAAGGCTGTGCAATAATACTGGTGCTAGTATTCTGGTTCAGTACACTTTGCTGACAAAAAATTTTATTGCCAAATACTTTCTCAGTATCATTAAACCGAGAAAAAAAAATGTTTAAACAAGGATTTCTTATATAAAGAATTAAGTTTAAGATGTCAGCAGCCTTTCAAGTCATCCCAAAGAGTCAAATTGAATTCAAAACTTTTAAATGAGGTAATCTGATGCATAATTGTATTTAAATCAACAAGAATTTTAAGTCTTGAATCACTTTCTGCATGCAAATGGATGATCATCAATTTTAATTGTTTATATTGCCATGTACAGTTGAAAATAGTGCAGTTCTGTATACAGGGAAATATTCGCCCCCATTCTATTTTCGCCCCTTTCGCGCTTGTTGTTAGTGGGCGAATTTAAGACTGGGCAAATTCCGATGTCTTCAATTATTTTTTTTAAACACAACTGTGTCTGGGCGAATTCAAGATGGGGCAAAACTGTTTGCAAGTGTAGAGGGACGAAAATTACACGGGGCGAAAATAACCCTGTATACTATAGCATTGAATGATTTATTTTTGACGTCGTCGTATCAATAACTGCCGTCAGGTGAGCAGACAAATTGAATAACGCGCGTTAGCGCGTTATGATAATTTGTCTGCTCACCTGACGGCAGTTATTGACACGACGACGTCAAAAATAAATCATTTAATGCTTATATTTACATTCCCTTACTGAAGAAATCAACTTTTTACTGAAATAAATCGATATAAAGTGAAGACCACGGAGGGAGTAAATTAGTAACAGCAAGAACAGCTGATTTGTAATACCGGTTTAAACTGGTTTTCACAGAGACCGTTGAGATGAGATCGACGAGCATGAAAATATAATCCATGAAAAATAACTATTGAAATGTTGCTTTTAACAATA
This sequence comes from Magallana hongkongensis, assembly GCA_015776775.1. Classification (NCBI taxonomy): domain Eukaryota; kingdom Metazoa; phylum Mollusca; class Bivalvia; order Ostreida; family Ostreidae; genus Magallana; species Magallana hongkongensis. The sequence goes on from CM027469.1 coordinate 16,275,383, forward strand.
AAGTCAACTGTTTTGTTGAATAATTATAAAACATGGTGTTTTGACAACATTTATGAAATACATTTTTTAACCGATTACATAGAAATCACTGTTTGAGAACTACTTATGTAAATTACATGTAAATTCATACGCAGTGAATAGGTGTTGCATTTAGAGGCATTTAAACATCACGGAATTCAATGGAAAAACACAGTAGAATGTAAATATAGTATATTGCAAAGCAAAATTTCCAGCCAAAGCCCAGCTCTACTTGCATTTCATGTGGTTGCATGAGAAGTTTGACAGTCATGAAAGTCAACATGTTAAAATGATCATTCCATATTATCAATTCAGTATTGTAGAGGCAAGATGGGGGTTGAGCAGTTAAGAGTTCCAGAGAAACTGTATATAGTAATGACTTTATTTGATGAATATTGATTTTTTGGTGTTTGCGTGCAGTGTCTTTTGAATACTAAATGGAAGTAGATGAATTTGAGACATAATAACTTTAATATAAAGTTATAGGAAAAGGTTTTTCTAGCAGAAGATTCCCCAATTTTTATAAAATATTAGATTAGAATTGTCCACATGTAAGATTTTCATATGTGATGTATAAAAATAAGACCAGATAACTTAAAGCTTCTTGTCTTGATTTTAGGTTGTGAAAAAACCAAAATGAGAGGACACAAGTGCAGTTACCGAGTGAAACTCACCATGCGCTTGGGATATGTCAACCATTGGTTTGTGGAAGTGCTTGGAGATCATGATCAGTTTGGGTCAATAAATGATTCTGTCCCCACACCTTCAAGTTTATCTCCCAGCATTCAGAAAGGAGAGAATGGTGATGGCTCCCTAAACAGTGATCTCAATAAGATGCATACCAAAACATCCTCTGCTAATACTTCACATCATCTGAACAGCCCAGCTGATTCTTATGTGACCATGGTACCCCAAGGTACCATTGCCATGCCTAATTCCTTGCCAAATAATTTTCACAGTGTTTTACCAAATACTATTTACACAACCCCATCTATGAATTTGCCAGTAAACTTGCCGGTTCTTACCCAACAAGCCATTATTCCTTCACAAAATTTGCCATTATTCATGACTGCAGGGACAAATATTCAAAGAGATTCAGCTTATATGGGAATGGTGATGTCAGAATTCAGCCAACAAGATGTGCCACTTCCATTGGTGAAAATGAAGAAAGAACCCATGGACAATGGTTATGATAAAACAAGTCCTATAGACTCTTCTGAGTCCAATTCTTTAGATAGCTTTCATTCAAACACACAAAGAATGTCTGTTTCAAGCAGGGCCAAAGCAAGAAAAAAATTTACTCCCTATCAGTTGATTAACACATCACTCAAAGAGAACCAAACCAAACAGGATCTTGCTGATTCTACAACATTATGTAATAGTGACCACCAGAGTGTTCACCGCAATGGAAACCAAAGAGGAACATCCGAGACCAGGGTAAGACGTGAGCTTAGGGACTTGGTCGCCAAGCGTGAGCTGGACCGCTGTCTGGGAGTTCAGACCAACCAAAACGATGAGGAAATAAGTGACAGCTTACGACAGCTGATTTCAGAGGGGGAGATTGAGAATGGATACACCTACATTTGGGATGAGGATCTGACAATGGAAAATGGAAAAGCTGATAAGGTAGAGAGCAACCCTGAGGTCCAGATACAGGACAAGCCACGTTTTGCATGCTGTGCTTATTGTCTTGTTTATGTGCCTTAAAATTAATATCCACTTGGGCTATGGTTTACCTTGAAAGAGAGATTCTTGCAATTGGCTAAACCTTGCATGCATTGGATATGAAGACTTGGAAATGTAGACATTGGTCTGTCTAGGATAGAGGAAAAATTGGTGGAGGTTTGCTAGGTTCCAAAAAAAAATAAAAAAGCAATTCCCTTTGCTTGATATTTAACTTGCCTATAATAGGGTGTCTACTAATAGCCAAAAAAATTTCTCATGTTTGGTAGCATCAAATGTCATTCCAGAGGGTATTAAAAACACTGATATATTTTATGCATTCAACTGAATAGAGAATTAACACAAATACAAATGCCAAATACTTTTTTCTTTATATAAAAATAAGATACATGCACAAGAAAAAAAATTGCTGTAATCTTTAAAATCTTCCCACAAGTGCTACCAATGTTATATTAGACAATTGAAACACACTAGTGTGCATTTCCTGTTAAAACTTTTACAGTAGCTTTATGTATTATACTCAGATTACACATACTTGTATTGGGAAGCTTAGGTCACTGAAGGCAACTTCAAAATGCTAGCTACAAGGGAGGAAAAAAAGCATATAATCAGATGGTATTTGTTTAGCATACATGGATAATGATGTGAGAAGTTTTTTAAAGTATTAAATTAATTGTTTTTGAAGAACTTCATACCTATTCAACAAAAGTACTGGTACTTGATAGATTTTCTCAGAATCAAAACTTTGCAAGATGTGATACATGACAAATCATTAATTCCAGTGACACAATTGAACTTTGTTTCACATGCATGAGGTATATACTTCATCTCATCTTGTGATTGAGAGGGAAACATTAGTCATAAAAAAATGCAGTACTCATTTGTGGGTGATCAAAATGAGGTTAGGTTAAAGCCATAAAAAAATTATACACCAGATGTGTACTTATGATAGAATAGGTACAAACACCCTTAAACCATTGTGTCATTGGCCTATATGTGGATGCATAGAGAAAAATTGATCCAATCACAAAGGAAATATTCTAATAAGATGCTGCACAGTTGGGGTATTACTTCTAATTCCATTTCTCAGACAAGATGTTTCGTTACTCGAGCAGAGTGAAAAAGAGAGCTTAAGCCAGCATTTAAGAAAATATCAATATCTTGGTTTTACTTGGTTTATTGATTTGGGAGGACCAAGGGGTTAGATGGAAAAGAGATGGAGTAAGTGAGAGAGGGAGTCAAGACAAAAGAAAAGAAAAGTTTCTTCATGCATTAAATGCAATGTTATTTGTTAAGAGTGACCCTTTTAACAGCTTATTTTGAATATTCGAATCTTGTGAAGTACCTTTCTTTTTTACATGTTGATTTTCTATGTAGATCAGGAAAAAAGGCTTAATATTTGGGAAAACTGGATGAATCAAACACCCTAATCTGCGCTCAAAAATAATTTATGTAGACAAAGATGTCATTGTGTGGTTTTTTTTTGTTCTACCTGGGATGGCCAATGGAAGTTGGCATTTAAAATAGATGTAGAACCCTTGTCTAAACACAGCAGAGAATATTAATGGTGTGTGCTTAGCATAGCTGCATATTGAAGTTTGTCCAAATACAAGCCATCCCCAATAGCTGCAAGCCATCAAATTTTTTCACCCTTAATTTCATTGCCATGGTTACTCTATCGAATTTTCTGGAGGTCAATAATAGTTTTTGGGGAATCTTTACAGCTAGCGGGTGAGATGGGTTTATATGGCACAATTGGTTTGGAGACAGGATGGGAGAATTAGACTTCAAATATTGATGAAGTGGTGCTTGAGAATTCAGAGAGGGGGAGAAAAAGGGTACAAGGAAATATAAAAGTTTAGTCACTTTCAATAATATTAAAGAAATGGTATTCTCTGAATCAGGGGAACAACTTAATTTTAATTGGCTTACAGATTTGATCATTTCTCTTTATATTGAGCGCAGTGAAAACTGTGAAAAATAAAAGTTGAATCAGAGGTACTAACAGCGCAAAAAAAATTCTTCCAGCTCCTGGATGCTGCCATATTGCCTGCCATTTGTTTGACATTTCATTTTCTTTTTTCAAGAATTAAGCTGAGGGAAAAACTGTAACTTTTAAACAAGCTTTATTTATATCCATATCATAATTGATGTATGATTTATAAAAAGAGAAACTTAGGGTGTCTGATGCATGGTGAAATCACCTCAATTCAGTTTCACACTTGAATGAGGCTTACCTGTGTACTGTACACTGGGTTACATGATCTACAAGTTCTGTTTCTGATTCTTCATACCCCAAACCAATTCAACCTTCCTTTTACAAAGTTTTATTATTGGGGGGAAAAGTTGATCAGGATGTTACCAGTGTGCCCTCTGAATAAAATTAGCATATCAGACATAATAGGTTATGGATGATTCATTTGTAGCATAACCGGAGGACTGCATATGTTTTCTATGGATACCCAAAACTAAGAGGTCCTCAAAGGAGAACTAAATTAAACTTAAGGGAATACTGAACAGACTTTTTTACTTTCTATTTCTCAGAAATGCACATCTGATTGTATTGAAATGCAGTTACATTAAAGTGCATGAGAGACTTTAAGCAATGATGCACCCTTAAATTTCTTATCCTTTTTCTTTTTTATATGATGCCAGTATATCAATTTAAAATATATGTCATTTGTATTTTTAAGGAAGGAGGATGATCGTTTGATATGAATCTGTTTCTGTTTTAAGTAACAGGATTTACGGTATATTGTCATGCTTGCCAGGTGAAGCTTTGTTGTGTACCCTGATTATAATTTCAGATATAAAAAATGTTCTTTGGTTGGAAGGCATTTAGATAATACTTGAGTATGAATATTGATGAGGGATACAGATTAGAATTCTATTGCCTCGCTTAATCTGATTAGATAACTAATATATATGTTTTTTTGGAAATGTAGGGAAATTTTGATTTGATTTTATGCATTGAGGAAATGATATTGTCAGCTCAACCAATTTTGTAAAGTAAATGGTTGCATAGTAAATTAGCTATAAGACAAATGTGATCTTTTGTGTATAATAACAAGTTGATGGATAGGTATTTAAGAACAGGTACTTGTGGCAGTCATGGGTAGAATTTAATTCTCCCTCTGTCAAGTATGAAGAGTTACCACAAAACCCTAGCCTGCAGGCTTGCTTTTATGTTTTGTTTCGGATCTGAGGTTGCATGATACCGTAGTTGTATTGTCATGTTTTAATTACCCATTTCCTTGATTTCTAGAACTGTTTTTCAGTAACAAGAATTTACATTATGTTACTGGGATAAAATATGCCTTTCTGTTAAACTGTTTTCCTTCCCTTTGATTTTGACTGAAGGCCTTTCTCTTATGTAATCTTGATCACCACATAATGAATTTACTCATTCTAAGTGGTATAAATATGAGTTAAAAATTTGTTGCTTAGTTCTCAAAATTATATGATAAGATAGAAGTACTGTACTGTTTGTAATTTACATCCATTTCAGAATACTGGTTTATACCATGTATTCTGTGTTTCAAATCAATGGATGTAAAATAATATTGCAACACTAACACCCTGTTATATTGTAAAAGTTGAGATTTAGTTGCAAATGTGTGGCAGTTAATATTTGCATTCATTATGGATGACTGGTTCATCATTGACACTTTTAAGTGTATGGGGGTAGAATCACCCCTAAGCTGACTAATCATGATGGATGGACTGACATAATCGGTTTGTCAGACCCTATAACTTGCCAAAATTTGATAACTTAATCAATATAGTAACACATTTGTTGTCAGGAGAGAGAGAGAGAGAGAGAGAGAGTTTTCTGATTAATAGATTTAATAATTCAGTCTTTTTTTTTCAATGACTTGAAATGAATTTTTTGTGCCTTGAATCAATTGGTTTAAAATATCTTCATCTAGTCTATAGGAAGTTGTAAAGGTATAGTCAGCAATTCATGAAAATATTATATTTAATTGAATATAAATGAGACTTATTTGCATTAGCTTCCAATTACTCAGGTATAAGGAATAAAATGTGTCTTAATTTTAGTGATTAATGGCTAGGTGTTTTTATACCCACTTCAGGTGAAAAAGATTGCTTTTTAACTGTAGAACAATGGCGCCTGAGATAAACTGACATTGCACATGTGCACACAGGTACATACATTTACATTTTTTACTCAAAAACATTTCTGATGGGTATGTTTTCCTTTAGGCTATTTTGTTTCTTTTTTTTGTCAAACAATTGAAGACAGCAGATACTGAATTAATCGCCATTACTGGTGATGTACAGATAGTTGTCTGATAAAACTACGTATTAATGAAACATCAGATTTACAACCATCACACTCACTCTCACTCTCTATCTCTCTCTCTCTCTCTCTGGGTATGCATGCCTACTGAGGTATATGATGAAAAAATATTAAATGAATTACCGGTATATACTTTTATGAATGTTATCTTTGTCAGAGAAATATCTAATCTATATAGAGACACGCACACATTTGTTCCCCGCCAATACGTGTACCTCTCGGGGACCCTTGGAATGCAGTAATGAATAATTGTTCACATTAGTTGACAGCCCAGTGGTTACACTCTTAGGTGTTTGTGTGTGATGTAACAGTCATACGTGGACAGTAATGAAATGTACATCAATGTGCAGGTGACGGGTCAGAGGGCAGGCTAGCTGTCAGTAGTTAAAAGACAGCAGTTATCTCCCAGCCAATTCTAGCGGGGCCATAAACATGTACTAGTATTTCGTTAATTGAGTGGGATTTTCATTCTTATTGTAATTGCATTGATTTATCAGACCCCGTTAAAATCTTAGTTTTTTGACAAAGAGAAATTAAATATTTCAATTTCAAACTGTGTTTTGGGGCAACATTGATTATATGAACTAGCTTTCTTCGGACAAATATATTAATTGCCCTCTGTTTTGCTTTAAGCAATATTTCGTCCCTGGGGGGCTAACATAATCAAAGTTGGCAATGTTGCCCCAATCAATATTTGTATGATATATATGTATTACAGGTATGAGGAAGAACTAAAATTTTTGATTTTTGAATTCCAGGATTTGATGACCAGAGTGCGTCAGCTAGAGTCTCACGTGAAACAGTTAAGAAATGTGGTGCTCAAGGGTCAGGGCGAAGGGCAGGTCAAGAAAAAAGCCAAAGGCAGAGAGTTTGATTTTAAGAAGTAAGGGTTTGATTGAGAATTATGCTGCATGTACTGTAGAAAAGGATATTAGCTAACCTGGTCATGTTTTACACCTTTTTGTTAATTTTTTTGTCAGAGAGTTATGTACTTTTTGATGAAAATTCAATGATTTTACATACGTGTTATATCATAGCGATGTGCAGAAATGGCAAGATAAAGGATTATGGAAAGAAATATGATTTTTTGGGGCATCATTGATAGACTATGATGACTTTCCATGTTTATATAGTTTAAAAATTAGCTAAGAATGCAATATCAGATGACAAGCAGTTAAACCTGATGCTTAATTGTTGTGTAAAATTCATAGAACTAATGCATTTAGGAAAGACACTTTAAGTTCCCAAGGGAAAAGTCAGTTATTTATTATAACAAGAATATTTAATGATAAAAGGACTTTATTTTAGTAGTACAGAACTGTAATTTTTCAGGTTGACAATATTTGATCTTCAATATTGAAAATTTTTGGAGTTTTGGACAAGTGAAGTTGAAGTTCGAACAACTAAATGTCTTGGTCACTTGTCAGAATGGACAAGTTGGAAAAAAAAGTTAATGTAGAGCCCAGAATATGCACCTTTGAAAGAGATCTCGTTAGACTAACATGGTTTGTAGTTTCTGAGCAATTCTTCACAGATACAACACTCGACACATTGCCCTGAAGATCCTGTACTTAGGCTGGGACTATCAAGGCTTCGCAGCTCAAGAAGACACAGACAAAACCATAGAAACAGCACTGTTTGAAGCCCTCCTCAAAACCAAGCTGATCGAGTCTAGGGAAACCTCCAACTATCATCGCTGTGGGCGAACAGACAAAGGTGTCAGTGCCTTTGGACAGGTGGATAACATTTCACTTTCATTGAAATACATACTGTAATACTGCAATTAAATACAAATTCAATTTTTCCAAATTAACATTTTTGCTATTCAATACTGAGTTGCTTTGAATTATTTCCACACAACCATTGTATTGTGAATAATAATTGATTGAATTAAAATGTTAAGAGTGATTTAATTTTTACTAATGGCCAAAAAGTGAATATAAAAAATTGAATAAGCAAAGACATAGGTATGAATGATAACATTGTATTTTTAAATACACATGTACAAATTGCTGAACGTCATTATCAAATATTTTAGGTAATCTCAATTGATGTCCGCTCCAATCTCCTGGAGGGAACAGGAGTCAAAGTCAGGGAAGATGGCACAGCACATGAACGTCCAGGTAATTCCATTTAAATGTTACAAAACTGCAATAATGTTGTTAGTAGATTAGTCGGATTGGATGTTAAAAAAATGATTGACATTCATTTACTCATCCTGTGTATGCCTTGTCTGGTGCTTGCAACAACTGTATAATGGAGAAGGCGCACATAGGCATTGCCTGTTGCCTTATCCATTTATGTAATATATTTACATAATAAAATGTGTTCCAATCAAATCAATCAGGTAATTGACTTCAGTATTTTAAAGCATACTGTGATGACAAAACACCATATCTATTAGCACTTTAATCAAAAGAAACCAATGTCAACCAAGAAACAATTTTCCATTCTATAAATTAATACTTTACAAATACATGTACATAGTTTATGTACACCATCGACATTGCTTGCATTCTTTATAAGATTCGTCTGCCATGCTTACCGATTACCACTGTACACATGTTCGCGGTACTAACTACAGTAATAAGCAGTGAAATAAAGAACAAACACAAACTAAACCACGGCTCAAAAAGCTAAATAGTGATCAAAAAATTTATAATCAACCAACAATTTGAATGATTTAAGCAATTTCAAGTTTAAGATTTCATGAAAGAAAAACGCCATATGAAACCAAAATGGCTGCCTGAACATAAACAAAGTACCCCCTTGTAAGGGATTAGAAAGATGGTTAAGGGAAGATAACTCATTCTAAAATTATTTTGGGCATAGTAGTAGAGTCTGTGACATATTGCTAAATGTTTGATTCAGGTAAATATAGATATTTTATATCAGGAGTTTTACCTTAAAAAACCCTGAGTTTGTCCATCATTACTGGTTTTTTTTAGCTCACTGGAGCTTAAAGTTTATAATAAGTGAGCTTTTCTGAACACGTTTTTCCGGCATCCGTGTGTCTTTCCATAAACTTTTTTACATTTTATACTTCTTCTCCAGAACCAATCGGCTGATTTCAAGTAAACTTCGCACAAAGAATTAATTGGTGAAGGGGATTCAAATTTGTTAAAGTAAAGGGTCACACTCTCTTTAAAGGGGAGTTATTAAGAAAAGCTGAAACTTATAAAGAACCTCTTCCCTTGGGGATACACACCATTACCAATTAGATTCCACCCCTCACCTGAACTTACTTGAGGTAAACCAACTGGTAAACTTTGCCTTTAAGTGCACAAGTTGTTTTTTTAGGTGACAAGACATCAGAATTGCGGTATTGTTTTCTACTGAATAAAGTCCTTCCCCCAGAAATCAGGTGCCTAGCTTGGGCTGCTGTTGATCCGAAATTTAGTGCTAGGTAAGTTTTTGGATATGAGACGTAAAGGCCGAACATTTTACAAACGCCCCCTTTTATTCCTATACAAACTTCAAAACGATGCCGCTTGTCAATCAAGTTTGAAACAATAGCACCCAGTTTGATTGATGTGATCGTGAGATCGTAATATGGCCAGGTCCATGGAATTCTGTTGACTAGCAATTAACACCATTATCTTTGATATCTTCCATCACGTTTTTAAAATTAATCTGTTTGTCATTAAAATTACACAATTTATATTTGAATTTTATAACCTAAAATATTTCACAAAGATGACCAGCTAAAAAGCATATTAATTTTCTGTTTAAAACAAAATTATGAGCAACTAAAGATTTATTTACTGGTACATGTAATACAGAAAATTGGACTTTGATGCACGAGTTAGGAAACAAACTCCATCATCATTGTATGTAACATCATGATTGCCTTTACAGTCGATATACATTCTTACTGATCTCAGATTGTTTTACTTAAACAGTTATTTGTTAAGATTGACAAGTGCTACACACAATTACTTAGCTATATTTTTAAAGCAGAATTAATTTGCTGCATTCATTCATTTGTGCTTTCCACAGTGTGGGTTTTTTTAAAGAAAATTCGGACTATAAAATTAAGTCCCGCCCTCACCCGAGATTTACCACCTGCTAAAAATGTTCAGCCTTTAAGAATGAAGAAACTTTGTTTGATTTGAGTAATATGCTCTAAATGCTGAGTTAACCAGTGTTGATATCTATTTAATTATCTCTTTGCTTTTGATCATTAGATTTGACTGTAAGAAGAGGACATACAAATATTTCTTTCCCAAAGGAAACTTGAATATACAGGTACAGAGAGATTTGTATAAATTATGATTTATTTAAGGTATCCGATCCATATAAGGACTTAATTTTCTAACCTTGAATGTCCATCATGTAATAAATGCTCTGATAATAATTTGAAGCATTAAGAGTAGAAAAGGATTAACCAAACAAAATTTTCAAAAATGTTATTACCTAAGCAGTAATTAGTTATGAAGATTGCATTAAGGCTATGGGGACAATCAATTTTTTGAAAATGAAAAAGTAATAAAAAAAAAAAAAAAAAATAAGAATATTAATGAATGCTTTGGTGAAAAGATGTCTTTAATCAATAGGAATAGAAAAACTATTGAAAACAAATTTATACCAGATAGATTTTTTTAGAATTGATTTTTATAGATTAAAAGCAAAGGGGGGGGGGGGGGGCAACTCTCCAAGAACAGGAAAAGGTTATATATTAGGACACATTCTGCTCTTACATACTGATACTTAAACAGGAAAATTATGTCAAAGTTTACTAAGAATTAAGCCCATACATATCTGTTGTGCATCCAGATTCATTAAATTTGGGGCTATTTTTGATTTGATACCTTAACATATTTACTTTGAACTTGTAATTGTCAGGAGCTGAAATTAATTCAATATCAGATTATTGTTCTCTGCCTGAATCAGTAAAGCTGTTCCATTGATTTTGTAGATGATGCAAGAAGCAGTGGATAAGCTGATTGGTGAACATGACTATAGAAACTTTTGTAAAATGGATGTTGGTAATGGAGTTGTAAACTACACCAGGAAAATTGTCTCGGCTGAAATTTCCGCTGTGGATGAAGGGTGAATATTAACACCATATCAATTATTTGGTTTTGTTTTGTTTGCTCGTTTGCTCAAGGATCCTAAGTGCATTTATGAATCCTGCACATGCAATATTTAACTTGATGACTAAAATCCACTATTTTTGTACAGAGAAGAGGGCTACCAACTGTGTGAGTTGACCATCGTAGGCCTAGCATTCCTGTGGCATCAGATCCGCTGTATTGTTGCTTTGTTGTTCATGATAGGGCAGGGGAAAGAAAGACCTGAGGTAAAAGCCCAAAATGTTGCTGTAAATTGGTCATTAGTTTATACGACCTGATAATTGAAGTACTTAATGTTGCATAGGAGAAATAATTCTCAGCACTCTGTTTTTGCTTTATTGTTGTAGATCATTGATGATTTGCTGGATGTGGAAAAGAACCCTAGAAAACCTCAGTACAACATGGCCTCTGGTAAGTTTGTTTATGAGAGGGATTTTAGAATATTCATGTAATCACATACCTTAAAATTGTTCATATCACAGGAGTTGGAAGTTTTATTCATAATAGAGCTAAAATAGAAAAGTAACACACCCTTATCATGGCAACACATTGTTTGAATTCCCACCTGAAAAATTATATCTTGGTTCAGCTTGGAGATTTTCGTGAGGAATTTCATACTGTAAAAGCAGTTATTTATGTGAAGGGGAAATTTACACTTGTTATGCAGTACATTTAAAACAGCCTAAAATACCCCTGCGCATAAGGGAAAAAAAATCAAAACTTTAGTGTAGTTAATCACACATCCGTGTATTAAATACCAACGTGTTTGGTTTGACTATTGAAAATGCATATTTAACCACCAGCGTAAATAACTGCTTTTACAGCCTTTTATTTAAGGACGACACACCCAATTCAAGATTTCGCACCTCTGCACAGAAATCCACGCATTTGCTATGAATATGACTGTTGTAATTACATACATCAGAATACAGAAAATAATAAAATTTTCATTCTACTAAACATAATTTATAATGCCAAAATATTTTTAGTGGAGAAAAATTAAGAAAATTTTTTTATATATATAGTCCAAATTTTCTCTGTTTGCGACAAGTCTGTTATATTTCCACGGGTTATCAATCCTAAAACGCCCTAAGGCGATGTTGAATTTATATCTTAACCTAACAATGTTACATATATAGCAGTAATGTAACATCAGGCAGTAATTAATCATGTCCTTTTTCAATGATATTTCTAAAGAAAAAATAAACCATGCAGTGAACTTTGACACAAAACCCCTCAAAAAATTAAGGTTGATGACCTACATTTTTTTTCTGTTCATTGGTAAGCTAATTGACTTCTTAATATTACAAAATAATTAGAGTAAAAAATCTATTGCTGAAATTTTAAAACATCATTTTTTATACCACACCCAGGAAAATTCGCTTTACTTTCTATTATATCTGAGGATTTCCATTCTCAAATTTTGAAACGCCCCTAGTAAAATAAGGGTTGATGATATTGTAATTTTTTCATTGATTTTCACTTGCCATTAACTAATTAACGTTACATAAAAATTTGAATAAAAAATCTATTGTGGAAATGAATTTGGTCTGCCGTCCTTAAGCCGAAATTACAAACCATTGTGATGATTACGACTCTTTTCCAGTTGTTTTTCACCTCCATAGTTCATTCCGGACCCCATGATGTTAAAAAAGAAAGTTTTGCCATTCTGGTGTATTTTTAGTAGCTCTCGGACTCCTGTGTACACATCTAGTGTTGGAAAGGTACACATAGTTATGCATTTCCCTCTCTTTTATTCAGAGTTGCCATTAAATCTTTTTGATGCTGAATTTGCAGCAGATGTGGAATGGACTTATGAAGCAGGTAATCAAAGTTAACTTATATAATTATCAAGAATATTAAACTTTAAAATCCTTGTATAATCACTAAACACAGCTTTGTTTAGGCCCCCCAAAAATCAATGATTTGTTTCTCAGGCATGTCCGCATCAGTAAAATCACCGCATCAGACTTTTTTATCACAATTGTTTTTCTGGATTTTTCATACCTTATTAGCTCACCTGTGCTGAAGGCTCAAGTGAGCTTTTCTGATCAAAATTTGTCTGTTGTATGTCGTTTGGTTTGTTTTCTTTGTTGTCATTGTAAACTGTTCACATTTTATCTTCTCCAGAACCATTGGGCTAAATTCAATAAAACTTAGCACAAAACATTCTTGGGGGAAGGGCCTTCAAGATTGTTCAAATAAAGGGTTAAATCCTCTTTAAAGGAGAGGTAATTAAGAATTATTGATAATTTGGTTTTTTTTCTTCAAAATCTTCTAAAAAATCAACCAGTCAGAAAAGCTGTAACTGTGTGGAAGCATCCTCAGATAATGTAGATTCAAGTTTGTTCAAATCTTCATTACTAGGGGTGGGGGGGGGGGGGGGCGAGTTTTGAATAGGAAAATTGAGATCCCTGATTCCCTCTCTACTTAGACAGTCATAAAAAATTAACGGTTCATTAATTCACGGTTCAATTTTCATTTACCAATTAGTGGCAATGTAATGTAGTCATTGAGCAAGCATGAACAATGATTTTACCACAGTAACTGCTTGAGACACAGATTGACATTGCTGCTACAATGAGGGATGTGGCCCATTAACCTCTAGTTTCTTTTTCAACAGATTGGCATGAAGAGAACATTAAGCATTTGCAGCAGATCTGGGCACAGCACATTATCAGGTAGATGATTGAAGTATTTTGTTTCCTGAGTGTATATATAAATCATGTAAAGTGGAGAATTTTGGTTTTAGCTCATCTGAGCTGAAGGCTCAAGTGAGCTTTTATGATCCAGATTTATCCATTAAATTGTCTGGGCCAATTTCAACCAAACTGGATGTCAGCTTCCTGTTAAATGTCGACTTTGCTTATTTTGCATATAATCACATCTGATTGGGTATTTACAAGTGAGAATTGGCTCACAGATATCTTATTCTTTTGGGTTTGATCTGCAGACGTAATTCCTTTTACGCTCATGGAAAATAGTGCATACACATCGGTGATTTTTTAAAATTTGATTAAATATTTCTTTGTTTCGAAACATAATACGCACTCACCACTTTTGATCCAAATTTGGCTGAAAAACAGTGGGTGTTATACACGAGACTTTTTGGTAATATGGTGTCAAAATGCTTTTATGTATTTATGTCAGCTTTAAATATTGGTATAATCATATAACGCAGGTTTCCTTCTATGATTTGAATTTTCAATAACACTTGGTTGTCTGATATTGGATGCATGAGGCATAGAAAAGATAATGGTTTGTTTCTGCTTTTATGTTGAAAAAAAAAAGGGTCGGTAAGTCGAAATTTTTTTCTTTTCAAATGATTTTTTTTTTACCTTTATTGCAGTATGTATACATGCCTGTTTGATACTAAGGGGTATAAAATGAGAAATAGTTTTGATCTGTTTTGGGAGAGACTGTAGGCATTCTAGATATATTTTATTGGTCAAAAATTGACAAAAATCCAAAATTTGTTCCTCAATATCTTCATATTTCATTGAAAATGACAGTTTAAAACATGATTTTTTATTGTGTTTACCAAAAATTTTAGCCCCAGGTACATCCTATGAAACATAACTATTATTATGAAGCATCATTGCAAGAATTTATATCTTGAATTTCATAAACCTCTAGGCACCTTTCATTTACTAGATCTTGATCTTAAGTGGAGACATACTTCAATTTTAAAACAAAACGTTTATTAATAAGTTACACTGATTTTGAAAAGAAAAACTACTACAAGCGTTTTGGTCACCAAAACTCTGAATAATTTTTTTTCCTAATCAGACATAAACAGAAATTGACGATCTTCACTCAAAAATCCTTTAAAAAAAGTTTTGAGTTAGCTGTTTAGGCTAGTGTCAGTCGGGAAAGCGGAAACAAACCTTTTTTTTCTAAGGCCTGATTAACGTATGATTTAACTTTTAACATTGTACATTTTCAGGGCATCAATGATCAGAAAAATGTTAGAAGACATGGATAAGGCAAAGGTTGAAACAGGTATATATATATTAGCTTACACCCTCAGTGAAAATAAATGTCCATTGTACGGTTATTTTTAACCTTTCTTTGTGTTGATAACTTAATGTTTTGTAATTATATTTGTGATGTTCTGGTGAATCTCAATAACTTGAACTTCAGGGGACCTCGAAAGGTCAAAAGTTTTTAAAAAATCCAGAATTTTTTTTTCAAATCCTTTTTGTTAAAAAATTATAGTAGACAGAAGTTTACATTCACAACATAGAAGGATAGTGACGGGTTTGATTGTTTTTAAAAACAACAATTTCCATTAAGTCAATGTGGACAGGTAACATTAAACATAGAATTAACTTTGGACAACCTGACTGAATACACAAATACTGCTTGCCATATATTTTAAATTACCCCCATGCAGAAATTTCATAGCTTCCTTTTTCCTTGTATAGGCATGTCTAATCACTTTTAATATGATGTTTTTTACAGACAGTGATATTGCACCTTGGGCTGACTTAAGTGGTCCTGTCTGTAGCCAAGCTGATTGGATTGTTCCTTCAAAGGGCAAAATTCACAAACCTCTCCTTGAAAGACAGCTATGTGGTAAGATTTCCACTTCTTTTGTAAACAGATACATTTGAAGCACCTCAACTGCCTTATGTGGATGATATTCATGTTACGATGATGATACTTCAACATTACATGCTGATACTTTATCATTATATGCTGATACATGTACTTCAAAATTACATGCTAATACTTTGCTTTATATGCTGTTATTTTAAGGAATCAAGCTACTGTAAAATCATGTTTATGGACAGGATCTGTCTATAATACATACCACCAAAGTTGGGTGTAAAATGCTAAAAAAAACCTGCTGTTCCTATGTAAAATACGCACCCAAAAAATTAAGATATTTTCAATTAAAATTTTTTTAAAAATCACCCATGGTATGTATTGATATTGTTTTCCAAGCGTTTAAAAGTAAATATTTCTGCAGATCAAACCCCAAATAACGTCAAAAGCAATGACTTAATTGGTAATTAGTCAAATTCTTCAATAATTGTTAATTAAACATTGTGAAGAAATGCTGGTTATGTAATGGTGAATACACTGGCCAGAATTTGTTTGTTGCAAGGGACAGTAAACAGGGTGGATAAATATTCTAATAGATGGAAATTAAATTAAGAATAAGGTGTTTCTGACAAAAGAAAATTAGTCTATACTCATACAACTTGCATAACATGCGATATCTGCAGTCACACCTCCGCGGTATCCAGAAACATGCTCTGAAGAAATGGGGTAAAAAAATTTTTATATATAATATGCACCCCCAACTTTTGATCCAATTTTGGCTGAAAAAAGTGTGTGTTGCACATGAGGCTTTACGGTATAAATGCTTAAAATATATGGATCATTAGGACGTGCCAAAATGCCTCTACTGAAGTTATGAAATCATGAAGCAAAGGTTTGGTAATTCTGCAAACACATGTACTTGTAATTATACCTTAGGTAAAACAGCTGGTACTCCTCAGTTAAAATCTCTTATAATTTTGTATGATTTCAGACAGTTTAGAGGATAGAATGGAGCATTATGCCAAGAGAAGAAAAATTTCTACAACACCCAGCACAGAGGAGACTTGATAAGCATATCAAGACAAGGACTATGAATGTTAAAAATACAGGTCTGCTTTGGCTCAACTTAGTGGGTCAAAAATAAATGTTGAGTTGTACAGGATGTTTATTCCAAGAGATGAAGAATTCATTTCATGACAGGGCACAATGTGACTTATTGTTTGTGGTTATGTATTGGAAAATATAAGAAATTGATTTGTTTATTTTGTTTGTTATTTAGAATTAGTTGAAGGATTAACATTTCCCAATTGACAATATTTGGGACATGGTTGAGTGTTATTTAGTAGTCATTTTCATTCAGTGAAATTTCATTTGTTTGTCAGAAGGTTTCAATGTTTATCAAAGATCCTGTTAAGATGTAGTTGTTCGGTTTTTTTCTTTTCAGGAAATTTCCTTTTATGAATATTTCTGTAAATTTTCAAAAAATTTTTTTTATGTTTACGCAAGAAACTATGGCATGGTTTTATGTGTTTATGATAGATAGTGGTCAATGTCTGAAGAAATAAACTTTTTGAAAGATAAACACATGTTGACGTTGGTGGAAGCAGAAATGGTGCTGTACTGTGAATTTGCTTTAGATGGGCTTATAATGATTTATGTATGTTTACTTTCATTCTTTTACAACCTTCAAAAGTGGGTGCCATATTGAATTACAGTATTTTAGTTACTTACATACTGTTAATTTAGAATGGGGATGTGTTCAATGTATTGTCACAGCCAATTAAAAGTGAAATTACATATGATGATATTTACTAAAATATTTTAAATGTATATGTCATGTGGAAAGGAATTTGGGTTTTGTTTTCATAACTATTTTTTTCAATGCCATAATGCTGCCACAGATTTGATTTTCTAGTCATTGGATTTTGTCTCCAAGATAAAAGGTTGCACTTAAATTATATGACTTTACACACATACACACACACACACACACACATAAATAGTTGACATTTTTAAAACAGTCCAATTTTATAACAGTGTTATTTGATAGAAATTATTTTATGAGTATAGAATAGATTTTTTTTTAAAATTTATAATAATTTTTTATTTTATTTTTGAAAGAAAATTGATGGTGTTGAATACTCTATGAGCACTGGAAATATTAGATAAGGTTTGTGGAACATACTGATACAATTTACTTGGCAATAACAATATTCTCAACATCAATGTTCATTGAAATATTTTGTTCAGTATAGCATGTGTATGATTTTTATTTTATTTTTTCATAGTTTAAAAGAAAATTTTAATGTTGGTCTACAGGAATACTCATATTCACTCAAGGTGCATATTATCTATAGTTTTATATATATACACAGTTTATATGTATTAGTGTTATTTGATGTTACATACTGTAATTGAAAGAGCTTCCATGTCATGTTGTTTGTGGTAGCTGTCATTACTTGGGTAAGCTTAGTATTCTCTCTCAACAGTATAATTCTATTGAATTTGGGGTTTGAGTCAAGGTCTGATGTTGTATCTTTTGTTCCAGATAGATTTCAATGAGGAAATGGAGATCTGGTTAATATTACTTACTCTCTTATCAGTTAAATTCTATTCTTTATCTGATTTATCTTAAAAGTCTGGTTAATGTCTATATCCAGTTGAAATACCCACAAAATGTTTACAAACAATTGTAAGTTTTAGAAAAAGGTTTATAATTGTCTCAACACAATTTTTGGAAATAGGAGAGTGATTAATATTTAATACCTATATAGATTGAGTTGTTCAACTTACTTATAGCATTAAAATAAGAATAGAATTTAGATCATTGTGCCAAACATTAAATTATATTTGTTGATGTAATGTACTGTAATTATGTGTTTATATTCATATATTTACATTGTGTACATGTGTATTGAGTGTCCTAGTCGAGGTTTTGGGATTTTTTCTATCTGTATTTTTTTTTTTTTTTTGGATGACTTGGATTGCTATGAGTTTTGTTAAAATATTTATGTATTGTAGAGGTGTATAATGCCACTCGTCATTTAAAGGCTCATAACAAAGCATTTAATGTAAGTGAAGCAGGCCACTATGAGTAGCAAATGTACCGAAGTACTGGGTTTATTTAATGAATTAAACCTAAAAATGAATTCTGATCCCAGGAAATTTTTATAGATTCATAGTGTCTTGCATGAATTATAAATTTCTCTGGTCATTATGAAGGATAGCTTTATCAGATGCCTAAGCGATAACCAAAATGATTTTCATTGATAGTTAAAAAAAATTCCAAAGAAAATTATGTTCTTATTATACGTTATACGTTTCATTTGTTTACATAATCATGTTTAATGAAATAAAATCGTTAATCTGATAAATTTAGAAACTTGAAACCAAATGAATTTGTTATTTTATTAAAATGTTCTCTTTTGAAAGAGAATGTAGCTTTAAATAGGAATGTAATCATTTCAAATGAAGATGGAAAAGAAAGTATATAAGGGTATCACTAACTGATTGTTAATATTAATAGTGAATTATGAGAAAACTCTGGTTCTAGTAATATTTTTTTGTTCAAATGTCACATCTATACTTATAAAAAAATCTTTATAAGTACTTTCAATAACAATATGACGATGTTTTAATTTTTTGTTGTTCATATATTTCCTGATATATTGTGATCTTCCACTTAGAATCATTTATATAGGTTAAGGCTTCCATGATGATTCACTTAAGAGCTGATGTTGCCATGCAGACATTTATACATAAAATTGAAACTCATTCAATAAATTGATGTAAAATTGTTAATATGCATATATTCAATGGAATAAACGTTATTTGTACATGTTGTGATATTTCATTTTTACCACTGTAGTACAGTATTTCTATTTAAATATCAATAGGGAATTACTGTTACATTTCACAAAGTGCGAGTGCGCATGGCTTTTAGGTCATCTGAGTCACTCAGGTGACCTAATGCAATTGTTCTTCGTCCGTCGTCGTGCGGTAACAATTTCATATTTTTACTTCTTCTTGAAAATTACATGGCCAATTGTTACCAAATGTTACGAAGCATCTCTATGGTGAGATGATTCTAAATGGTGAAATTCATGGCTCTAACACCCCCGGGGCACCACGGGCGGGACCAAATATGCAAAAAAGCAAAATTTTCAAAAATCTTCTTCTCGACAAAGTTAACAAATGTGGGAAAATTATTTTCTATCAGAGCCTTGTACCTTTTCAATATCAGATCATGCACTTTACTTTGATCTTTAATTTTTTTCTCTCGAAAATTATATGTTTCATAGTCCTTTTTGAATGATTTCAGGCAAGAAGGTGGTCGTCATTACAATAATCATAATTTTTCTACTCCAGAATGAAAATTAAATGCACATATGAGACTCCTCAACAAGCTTGTGTATAGGCAATGGTACTCAGTTGACCGTTTAGGCCTATTGGCCTCTTGTATTTTCATGCAGTCGTAGGTGCAATGATATAACTTTCATGTTGTGTTTTTTTTTTTTCAAAATTTACTGCAGGTCAGTAGCTCCCGGTCTGAAAAAATTCAGGTGGACGACCTGGGAGCTCCAGTTCCGTATGTGTTAAAAAGTTGAATTTACGGCGCACATGTTTTGGACTGATTAAGTGGGATGTATGGCCATCTTGTACACTTGAGGATAAGAATGTAAACTTTTCTTGAACTGGCTTGCTTTTGCACGAAACTGACCAAACTCAAAAGATACATAAGCAATAAATATGAGATTCTACATGTTGTTTTTTATGCAAATCATGCATACATGTACAAGGACAGGATAATGCCATTTTCATCTCTTAAAACAGTTGTCGAACTGCGCAGCTACAGACTTATTTTGAAGATTTAGAAATTTAATATTAAAAAAAAATACAAAGGAGGTTCATAGGTGTCCTCTCTACAACCATTTGTTGAGGAAAAGTTTCAGTTCTTTAAGTATAAATAAAAGTAAATCATTTCTAGAAGTGGGGTAGGCGTCCAAAAAGTGATTGTCTTAAATTAAATCAAAGTACTGAAAGTACTGTTAGACGGTGGCGCTGTTTGAAAGTGGCATATTACATGTATGTAAATTATTGTTGTCGAAAATCCACAGCCATCATCTCATACTAGCACAACTTGTCGTGAGTTACTTACATGGATAATTCTGTGGAAATCGTAGTTGTGTTCACAATCCACACTTTACAAATGTTGTGTCTCTTTATCGTCATCTTTTGGGGAAAATCCATAGCTTTATCACAGTAGCCTTTGTAGTAAAGAAGTTTGTATCTATATGTTTGTATCTATATGTTTGTATCTATATCAGTTGATATTAAAACTCCGCTTTCGGTAATACATGTGCTACACAAATGTATTTTGATTGCCGCAGAATGACTCATTAAATATGTGGGTTGCCACGACATATTGAATGAGTAAATCAAATCCAAAGCGATTTCATCACAGTACGCCAAACTATTTCATTGTATAAAGAAGGGGATTTTTGTTTTTTTCCCTTTTGACCTTTGGGTCTTTGACTTTTGAAAAGTGTGGATTGGACTTTTGTGCTTTAAAGATATTGTAGATTTCTCAAAGTAACGAGAACAAATAAAGCTTTAGTATGATGAAATACTTATCAGGTTTTTACTAACTATTGCATCATCACACTTGCTTGTGGACTATCACACTTGCTTTTGTCCTCATAGAGAGTTATACATTTAGGTGTACAGAAAACGAAATGGTTTGCAAGAACCTGTTTGATAAAACTGGTATTGCTTTTGGAATGCACGTCATCATGAAACAGAAGAGTCAATCAATATTTTATCTTCGACTGTAGTGGATTATTTCCATTTGCTCACAACGAAAGTGAATAAAAATTTGAGAAAAAAATATCATACAATATTCAGTCGCGGCAGTTTCATTAATCAACGTTTTAAAGTACATTTGTCTAATTGTATTTAGCTATAGATTTATTCAAATCATTTGAATGAATTTGGGAAAGTCACATGTATATTTTATCGCTTCTCAGTACACTTTAACACGCATAATTTACTTGCAATATTAAACTTTTCTAGTAAACTTACAAGAAATATAGATTAATTATTCAAAATTAGTTTTTAAAAACACCAAACAAACAAAATCCAAGTTAAACGCATGTTTTTCTGACCGTACAGCTGTGTATATAAATTTCATTTTATTCTTTGCATGTATTATAGTCTATACAATAGATCTACGGTCCGCAAATCCCGGCAATATTTCCGGAAAGTTATAGTTCTGTAGCTCAGCAGAATACTACAGTCATCTATGAAGCACATTTTTTACCTTCATGTTTAATTATTTATCGCAAATATAGCATGGATGTATACTCTACGGCCGATGTAGATTTCGTTGAGTGATGACACTTATTTCGATTGCGAGTCGCAACAAACTGGAGCATTTATATAGGCCCGCCTATTTGTAAATGGAAACAAATGTCGAAGAAAGCTCATAATAGAGTTATACTCGCAAGTTAAAAATTATTTGAGAACAAAAGGGGTGATATTTACGTACATGTGTAAATAATGTTATCTGTTTGCGAAAAAATCCCCCAAAACCAAAGAAAAGGTTCTCTAATAGCAGAGACGGGTGCATATGGATTAAAGTCACAGATTGTACTTCGCTCATCAAATTGCGTTATTTCAGTTTAGTGTGAAAAATTCGTCAGAAACTGTTAATTGAACAAAATTATTATATCTTACATTACCGTTCACAATGTACCATAAATGTATATGGAATATTGCATGAGTTTAACCGATTGTTTTTTCTCACAAAAAAAGCTAGCGTTTGCTGCAAATTAGAGATACACGAGCTGATACGCCGTGAAATCCACAAGACGTTTTACAGCATGTCTTTAATCCCTTATTTGCTTACAAAAATCTGAACTGAAAATCTTTAAAACATCGTAAAATGTTGTTTGTTTATACATGTACATGTAAAATGGCGACTTGATTTGCACGTGAATTTTCGATTAGCGTGTTTCAGAGAAAGTCAGCAGCAAGTAAAGCGTCGACATCAGTAGTAAATATTGTCTGATGAATATTGAGGTGCATGCCTGTAATAATATTAATGTTCCTACAGACTGAGTGGGTTACAAAATAAGGTAAATCATAGGATAGTCCAAAACTAAACACATTTGTATCATAAATTTCAAGTTTTTTGTTTGTTAAAAAAACACATGAACACTTGGAGAAGAAAGTGTGCCATTGATCGGTTGAAGTTCAATAAAATGTAATTTATCTAATATTCATTATCAGTATCTGTTGTGAATTCTTTAGAATAAGCTACTAAAAAATCAATTTTCTTCCTCAACTAAAATTAATGCGTTGAAAATTAATGAATTTATCGATGAAGCATACTTGCTGAAATATGAAATGGCAAACCTTTTTAAATTGTGTGTGTTTCTGACAATTGTTTACATCATAAAAAAAAACAAGAAGCGATTATTGTGAGATCTCTTAGCCAATTATCGCAGTGATATAGTTTATGCAGGATCCTGATACAGAGTTTAACGTCATAACTGGCAGTTGGTGCATAAATTATCGATACCGCGTAAGCAGACAGGGTAACAGCTCATTTAAAATAAAACACAATTTCATAAATTATTTAAATATATGTACAAAATGATTAGCAGCTATAATGCTTAAAATATCTGATAAGATTAAAATTAGTTATCATACTGAAATCGACACATAGATAAAACATTGCGTGTAACACTGCATACCTAACAGAGTTATCGTTCGTTATCCGCTAGGGTCCCCGTGAGAAATACTCTTCCGGTCAGGACCGTAGCAATAGACCGTGGCTATTTATAGCCACCGTCTAAAAAGTAAACATTATATTTTAATAAAAATATATTTTGAGTGTACCTCTATAGACACAGACAAATATAATACAATAAAGTGCTGTAACAAATCATGATGCAATATGAAATTGTAACATATGATATGACGTTGTATTTTGTTATACATTATTGTATTTGATGATATAATATAATATCTTATATGATACAATATAATTTAATACAACATTGAATCATATATGATACAATATCAGGTGATATAGTTATATATTGTGTAAAACAATGTCATATTATACAATGTCGTATCATATGATACGATATCATAATTTATACAATATCATATCATATGATACAATATTATACTGCAATATCATATGAAACAATAGCATGTGATAAAATAGTATTTACGATATGATATAATACAATATTGTATCATAATATACAATACTATACACAACAATATCATGATACAATATCATATCATAATGTACAACAAATTCATACAATTCGTATCATATAACTTTTTACAATATAAAATAAGATATAATAATAATTATTGTATCATATAAAACAATAGTGTAGAAAATCATACCATACGATATTATAGGATTCGTGTTATATCATTTAACAAAACACATTTATTAAGCAGGTTTAAGTGAGGTAGGAGATTTTTTTTAGCTTCCTTGATAATGGAGATCAGGCTCTGCATCTGAAGCTACCTCTGCGATTCATTTACATTATAGTATTATCAATTATGCAAGTTTGAAATAGTACTATTATCTATAGTACTGCCAGGTGCATCAGTATAATAAGGCGCATCACCAATGCAAGTTTGGTGAAGTTAGGACCAGTAATGATTAAGATATAATCATTAAAGGGACCTGCACCAAAAACTTTTACCAGGTCTAAAAACCTTAATCTCTTCCAGCATCTGAAACCTATGGCTCAGATTCAACATTCAACCCTGTCAGGTGCATCAGTATTATAAGATGCACCATCCATGCAAGTATGGTGAAGGTAAGACCAGTAATAATTAAGATATAATTACAAAGGGCACCTGCTTTAAAAACTTTTACCAGCTCTAGAAACCATAACCTCCTCCAGCATCCGAACCTATTGCTCAGATTCAGCATTCAAGCCTGTCAGGTGCATAAGTATCATAAAACGGTGCAATCCATGCAAGTTTTGTGAAGGTAGGAGCAGTAGTAACTTAGAAATTGCTATAAAAGGGCACCTGCTCCAAAAACCTTAACATCCTTTAGCATCTGAAATTCATGGCCCAGATTCAGCATCCAAGTCTTTCAAGTCCATAAGTAGGTCCACATGCATCATCAATGCAAGTCTGGTGAAGTTAGGACAAGTAATAACTTAGATACAGGACCTGCACCAAATACTAGTACTTGAACCAGGTCCGGACGCCGACGCCAGGGGAATAGCATAAGCTCCCCCCGACTTCTTCCGGTGAGCTAAAAAGGCATTGTCCTGTTCTTGTATGCACACATTTCAAAAAAATGACATATAAATCTTTATCCAACGTTTTTGGCCAGTTTCGGGCAAAAAACAATGTTCTGGAAATGTTTACATTCTTATCCTCAAATGTACAAGATGGCAGCACATCCCCCTGTACATTTGAGGATAAGAATGTAAACACTTTATGAACTGCCTTGTTTCTGTTCGGAACAGACCAAAATTGTTGCCAACAGGTAAAAAAACCCAATAAATATGGGGTTACACATGTTGTTTTGTATGCAAATTATGCAACTAAGAACAGAGCAATGCTTTTTTTTTAATCATTTAGAACTGCGCAGCGACAGACTTAAATTCAAGATCACAAATCTGAAAAAATATGAAAGGAGGTTGGTGCTGACCACTCTACAACCATTGTTGAGGAAAATCTCTAAGTTTGCTTATTTAGGTTTCAACCTTGTCTCAAAATAGGGTACGCTATTCCTAAAATGGGTTTTAGAAACTATCAATTCTCACGAGATATTTTTGACTGTGTCTATGGAGGCACATTGAACTTATATTTTCATTGAAAAATATATGAATATATATTTTCTATATCTATAACACACAATAGAGGATTTTTGATTATCATCATTGGAATTTTTTTCATTCTGAGTAAACGTAATCCTTAAGAGTAAACCAGGATTAATTAATCCATTCAAGATCAATTTTGCACACAAAAAGAGTTCTCATATGTTATAATATCGGTGTAAAGAAGAACGTAGAAAGACACACACACGCATGGGACCAAATCAACGCACTTTGAAAAAAAAATTTCAATGTGCGTTATGAAGATACATCAACATTTTTTAGCATCGAGACAATGTGTGAGACACTTAACGCACTTTGAAAAACATGTACAAATCACAAATTCTGGAATTGAATTTCTAATTTGTTTATAGTATGAAGATTTGTTAGCACTAGTAAATCTAATTTACCGTCTTTAAGTCTTTAAGAACGGGGGTTGGGACGGGTGGGAGTAAACCAAAGATACAGGTCAGTTACCAGTACCTCATTTCATTGATTACAGGAAGAAGGTCCACTACCCATAACTTTTCCTTTCAAAACCTATGATATTCAGAAACTTGAAGTAAACGTTTAAGATTGGAAAAAGAAATATGCTTTGTTGCAAATTAAGTACAGTGATATTCAAAAAACGAACTGGCCAAACAATAATTTCTCTAATGGTATGCTATAGAATCTATAAGAGTTTCAAAATAAACCCCCTTTTCAAATTCTAATCACTCAAATAAAACACTTTATTATTAAAAAAAAAAAAAGAATACATTGACAAACATTAAATTATTACATGTATGGACTTTAAAATAGGCATTAGGGTGTGGGTTTTTTTGTTCTCGCATTGATCTTCTAAAAGATTATATTGTTTTTGATGAACATAAATAACGTATCCTTTTTTCACAATATGTGCATCAGCGTGCTAAAATAGAGCTCTGTCATTCTTGGAGCATATGTAACAATATATAAACATTTTCCTTGTCTAGACTATGGACAGGCGTTGTCATCATTATAATTTTCTATTATTGTACAATTGACTGATTTTCTTTATGTATTGTATCTTATTGGACAAAAATGATCCAAGGTCAAGACAATAAGATTGTGTTTACTGTTTACAAATATTTAGCAAACCAATATATGTATAATACTGACTGTGTAAATCCATGGACTGATTTTATACGACATATTTTAGACTCATGTGGGTTCTCTAATATCTGGACAGAACAATGTACTGCAATAGTTAATGATAAGTGGATTTCTGCCGCCATCAAACAAAGATTGCAGGACCAGTTCATTCAGAAATGGGCAAAAGATATAGATAATTCATCTAAAGGTCAAATATATAAAATTTATAAACAAAAGTTTGGTTTTGAAAAATACTTAGGCATTCTTACTAAAAGATTTTGGAAACCACTTATTAAATTCAGAACAGCAAATCACCGTTTACCGATTGAAACCGGTAGATGGTATGGAATTCCTGTAAATGACAGAAGCTGCACACTCTGTAATAGTGGTAAATTAGCGGACGAATACCATTTTATTCTTGAATGTAAATTTTTCTTAACTTTACGTAAGCAATTTCTATGTACCAAGTATTTTCAAAAACCAAGTACATTAAAATTTAGGGAACTGCTGATGACAACGAACATCAAAACATTGAAAAAATTAAGCTCTTTTATATTGAATATCCAAGAGCAATTCTGCTGTCCAGCCTAAACTATATTAGCATTTATTATTATTACTCTCCGCGTATTGAACACCAATGAAACATTGTATTAAATTTTTATATGATGATCTATTTTTTTTTCTACCACTTTTTGTATTATTACTATTTTTTTTTTCTCTTACTTACTTATGCTTACTAACACATGTAATACTATGTTGTTTTATAATTTATATATAATTTATTAGACCCTTGACATCACAATTTAATGTAAATATGTTATTGTACCTCATGTACCATTGCATGATAATGGTTTGAGAGAATAAATTGAATTTTAACTTATAGCACGATATCTCCGCAAGGGGGAAATAAAGATTGAATGAATGGAAAGTGAGCCAAGAATGCATTGGGTTCTTTTATTTAATTTATCCAATTAAGCTAAACAAGGTTAAAACAAACCATTTATTGTATATAAAAGTATCAATTATTTCGACTAAACCCCGAACAATTCTTTTTTCAAAGAGCGTTGATATCGACGATATAAACAAACATATATTTTTTTCAAAGTGCGTTGACTTGGTCCCAAAATAAACGCACTTTAAAAAGCACTTTAAAAAGAATTTATAAAGTGCGTAATTTTTCAAAGAGCGTTGTAACAAACCCAAAACACCAGAATACTTTTTACACTATTTTAGTTTTAGCAAAATTCATTCTTTCAGCCTATACACACGACATATAATGATCAGGCATTGAAGTTCCTTTACATGTTCTAAAGGCTGCCGTGTAAATGCATTAATTAAAGTCTGAGCAGTAAGTAACATAAATAAACACCAAAATATAATTATGACTAAATAATAAATATTAACCTAAAGCGGAAACTCTCGTCGAGTTTCCATCAAAGTACAATTTACATGTACCTGTCAAGATGGCGTTAATAAGACATTGAACAACTACGTATTTAATTATTTGAAAACAAGAGGCCTATGGGCCACATCGCTCAACTGAGCAAGGCATACTAAAATCAGCTTTATTGAGTCACATACAAAATATCTGGACCATGTAGTATAAAACATGCAGATCCTGTATAAATGAAAATCGATCTCCCCCTGGATATTCTTGTGTTTATAATTTAGACCCTTTTCTAACAGGATGATTTTATAGTCATATAACATTGCAGTTCTCAAAAAGATCCTAATCAATTCTTTATATATGGGATATATTCCGATATAAGAGTGAGGCACAAGGATCGTCCAGGGGCCAAAGTCTCAACAATATGAAGAATCAAGAATCAACAATATGTCAACATACTTGCATATAAGTAAAAAGATATATTATAACATTTCAATTTTTGTGAATAATTAAAATGTCTTCCCTCGTAAAATTGGGTCCCCAGTGTGACCCCACCCTACCCCCGGGGATCATGACATCAACAAACTTGAATCAACTCTACCCGAGGATGCTTACACACAAGTTTCAGCGGCTTTACTGGCCGATCAGTTCAGCTCAGGTGAGCTAATAAACTACATAATTAAGCTTAAATGCACGTTTGAAGTTAGAGAAACCGTATTTACTTGAGGCTGACATGATGTAGAACTCTTTTGTATTAAAAATCAAAAAAAAAAAGAAAAGAAAAGATTATTTTGACCTCACAGCATCTATTACGATTTTGTTTACATATACAATGTACACAATGCTCTGAATATGATTTATGCCTTTCTGTTACTCAAGTAATTGATTGAACAAAATTGTTAATGTTTAGGTTCGCCTGTCAATCTACCGAATAAATACATGTATGCATAAATATATGCAATTTTATCAAATAAATGACAGCTGTTATTATTCAAAGTTGAAAATGACCCCGAGTAAAGAGGTATAGCGCATTTTCCCATTATTTCGCCTACACCTGCCTCTGGTCGGAAATTACCTGTTACTAAATATATCTTCAGGTACCTAGCTGTCGCAATATGATATTCGAAAAAAAGATACTGCTTTAGTAATAGTGTCTGTAACAACTGACTTGTCAATAATTCGAGACACCTGCATCGAGAAATGAATATATAGAATAGAATGAATATACATGTGCAATATCAGTTGAAATTCTGAACCGTGACCATTTGTATATATAATACATGTATCTGTAATTGAAGAGATCTGTTCAGATAGGGTGTGCCCATACCCAGGCTGAATTAAACGAAATTATTTTGAAGAAAAAAAAATTAAGCCGATTGGTTACATGTATTTAAAGCTGCTTGGTCCGATTTTATACCAAATTTTATGCACGCTTTTAAACGATGGCTATGCTTAGTATATGTATAATAATAGACATTGCAGTTGTTTACCCAGTCAATTAAGCCAAATTTCAATGAAGAAAAATACGTACAAAATCTGCTAACAAAACATACGACATTAAAAGGTACGGCGTTATTTCGCCTCATGTTAAATTTCACCCCTGACGACGATACGGGTTTGGTTGTATTACGAATTTGACATCGCTTTAAATAAAGGTCGAAATGGTCAGACAAATGATCAGACAAATTACAAATAAACATGTGTACGTTTTGTTTGCCAATATTTCTAAAGCCTGCTTTCTTTACAATCGATGCATAGCATGCGGGTTGAATAACCCCAATCATTCGGGGGACGAAACCATGCGGTTTCCTTTTCTAAACATTCCCGTGATGCATTTAGGTTTGTTTTTTCGTTTGCCCAAAGAGAAATTATTTTTATTTACTTTGAATATTTCTAACTTAGAAAGGAGATTGATTCTGCTGGTGTAAATAGGAGAAAGTCCATAACTTTGTAAGATAAATGATTTGTATGAACAAAATTTTGATACTGTAATTACGAAAAAATCGGACCTAGCAGCTTTAAATAATGATAATCATGCTTCAATTAAGTGGGGGAAAAAAAGATAATACCTGGTGGAATCGATTCAGCGACCAAAAAATCAAAGAGATCTCCGCGTTACCACTAGGCCAAGCATCCAACACTTTCATTGGATGCCTTTTAAATATATATGGCTATACACTTTACTGTATTAGAAAAGTCACCAATTAAACTATTTCTCTAATTTTCAGTACGAAGACAACGTTAAGGTATCCCACTCCTCAATCTAGTTGGTATCAAGAATTTCTTTAGAAGTATACCCTTGAAATATGTAGACAGAACATACTTAAAATGTAAAGATAATGGGGCTCAGTATTCATCCCTCTGAGTTATGGCCCATTTAGTTTGACCTCTTTGCACCTAAAATGCAATTTCAGCCTGATTATAATTTGTTGTTAGTTTTTTTTATTAAGCAAACTTATTTCTTCAAATATTATTTTTAATTGTGCACACTAATCACTCTGAATAGAGGAATTACGAAAAAATGGGCACGAAGCTGCATAACTTTTTTGTGACCTTTTTGCACTTAAAATAGACATTTCTTTTATAGTTGGTTTGGAATAAAACACCTTTTGAATATCAAGAATAATATACCGGTAAGTGTCGCCGTCGATAAAATCCATTAAATAAAAAGAAATGTCGTTTCGATTAGGGGTCAGCCATTTTGTTATTATGCGTTATTTAAGGAATGAATTTAATTTCTACCTATGTTATACGATATAACATAACTTGGGGCAATTTACGCTTTATAAACCGCGAATGTACTGTCAACGAAAATAACAAAATTAAATCCCCTGTCGAATGTTTTTGCTTCTACGGTATTTGAGCGATTTTAAACCAATGAAATCCGATTAAAAGCTGGGTATTGGGGGGAAATTTTGTATTGCGATATATTGCGATATTTTAAAATGTATTGTGATATGTATTGCAATATTTTTTGCCAACATTAGAATTTTTATAATGTAAATAGACTGTAATTGATAGATTTATATACATAATTCATTAGCACAATAAGCCTTTATAAAATAGAATAATAAAACATTTTTTATCATACATATTAGATATAAACTCATGAAAATACAATATTTTGAATATTTTGGTAAAACAGTTTAGATATACATATATATTTCGATATAATTGTTTTTACAAAGATATACTGATTTAAACTGGGAATACTTTGCAATGGGGACCGCGAGATTTGGATCAGTTGCCAATCTCTGTTATTGATGTCTCTGAGTTAAATGTTCAAATAAAAAAAAACAACTTGAAAAATTAGATAATTTATCATCTAGCAAAACTAAACACAAGTAGTCATTTAATTTGGTACAATTTTTTACTACAGTACACCATAAATATATATTATAATTCACAATTATAAGTCATCGTATTCGTTATCAGGTCTGTCCATTGGTTATTAATATGTAAAGGTGCTATAATAGTGTTGCTTAATATAATATAGGCCTATATCTCTTTAAAATTAAAACTGATCAGAATGCAAAAAGATACAACTGTATTTATTCTGTATCAAAATAAGGCGAATGGAATTTAGGGCAAACGGACCTAGAGAGAACGAAAACGAACAGCGTCAAGGGCAAACGCATTTTAGGGCGAACGAACATACATTCGTTTTGTACAAATACTTTATCTTCATTCTGTAGAAATCTTTTTAAAATATAGGAAAATATTGATAATTTTGAGATTTTGTGATGCCCCCCTATTTTTTTTCCCATGATGTACAATAAAAAGTTTTTAGTTACCAATATTACATTTAGGCAAAAAGTCTTTGTAGTACTTCTATCCTGTTTGATTTTTTTCTGTGCCAAAAAAGTTACTATCGTTTATATTTTAAGACCCCCCCCCCCCCCCCCCCAAAGAAATAAACCATCAAGATAAAGAACTATATATGATATTAGTGAAATGTGGCCCCCATAATTCGCCATTTTTAAAAGTGTTTCGGGTACATTATTTGTTTGTGTTATTCTTTAAAAGAGTGGACATAAATATGTTTTTCACCCATTTGTTTTATTTATATGCACCCACTGGCAGTATAAGACGTCAGAAGTGACGCTAATTTTAGAATTCAATCAAAATAAGTCAAAATTTGACATTTTCCTTATCGTTTTTCGAATGGGAAATATAGAGCGACTCTTTGAACAAGAACGAAATTTTTGTCACTAATACAATACATGTAAGTACTGGAGAGATAAATCTTTGGTGAAAATATTTTGTTTCTTCAAGCAATCGCTCAATGTTTTTTTTAAAAAGAAAAACTGCTTGAAAACAAGCCGATTTATGCTAAAAAATGCGAAAATGGCGAGAAAATGTTAACTTAATGATGACCTATTCTTAAATTGTGGGCACTTAAATCAAAATGAAAATTATGAAAAAACTTCAAATGTATATCTGTACAAACAAAACAAACAATTACAGTGAAATTACGATGTTCAATTAAAGGGGCCATTTAAGGCTCAAACCCTTGATATATAGTCCTTTTCTTCATTAATTTTGGCAGGAATTCTAAAGTTACCGCGTATCAGGCATGTATAAAGAAAAAAATTCTTTTAGAAGATTTCTTTTCTGTTTGAAATTTAAAAAAAGCTCATTTTCACTCCTTTAATAAGTGGAAACGAAATTATGTCATAAATGCGTTCGTGTGCTTTAATTTATACACATTTATATTAATTATACCACTGGTAACTAACTACACAGGATGCATTTTTTAAAATTATTCACCTGGAATACAATTCAAACTCTAAATATAAATCCAGATTACAATACATGTATTATAAACACTATCAAATAAGCAAAACATTAAATTCACAATATGTTGAAATTTGTTTATTTTCAATGATGTATACATATCTTGGTAATTAAAATAAGAACGAGATAAACAAATATCTGTGAGCTAATGCTCACGTGTGAAACTCTCGACACTAAACTAGAGGTACTTTGAGGAAGCTCACAAACGATACCCCCCGCTAAGAAAAAGTCACAACTGGGGCATTTTTCTATTAATTAATGACAAAGACAGGAAGTAAGCATTTTTTGAACAATGACCTTAAACTTGCCCAAATGACCTTGGGTTAAGGTCATGACACAACATCAGGTCATAGGCAACCTTTGGGTGAATTAAGAACTTCTATAGTTTCTATATAAAAAGTTATAAACCAGATACAAAATTTTGCACTATCAGTGACCTTCACCTTACCCAAATTACCTTTGTTCAAGGTCACGACACACCCTCAGGTCATATGCAATCTTTGTGTGAAGTAAGAACTTCCAATGTTTCTCCATAAGTAAGATATGGTCTGGACACAAGTTTTGCACTTTTCCTACCGGTGACCTTTACCTTGCCCAAATGACCTTTGGTCAAGATCATGGCAAATCCCAAGGTCATAAGCAATCTTTGCGTAAAGTAAGAACTTCCAATGTGTCTCCATAAGAAAGATATGGACCGGACACAAATTTTGCACTTCGTTTGCATGGGGTATAACAAGAAGTTGACAACATATTTGTTAAAATATGTTCCCTTTCATATGGCATACCTAAACAACGAGAAAGATTTCCAGTATCTAGTACGATGAATAGATGCTGAGAAATCTTTGACAAAAATGTGTTTGTTAAATTTTGGCAAAAAATAACTAAAGTCATAATTTAACAGGAAACTGACGTCTGATTGTTACAAAAATGAATCCAACTACATGTGTATATGGCACACCTTAAAAAATGAGTTTAAATTTCCACCATCTGTGTTGAATATTTGCTGAGAAATCTTTGACAAAACATTGTTCGAAAATTTGGGATAATAATATCATAAGTCGTCATTTAACAGGAAGTTGACGTCTAAATGGAACAAAAGTGAAACCCTTCTTATGGCATATCTAGACAAAGAGTGTTAAAATTTCAAGCATCTGTAATTCACGGTTGCTGAGTAAAATGCAGAAATTAATTATGAACAGACAGACACACAAGGGTAAAACAGTATACCCCCCTCTCCTTTGGAGCAGGGGAATAAAAACCCAAAATGAGATCTAATTATCTATATATGTAGTTCATACATACATGTAACTAATTTTATGTAAAAGAAATAGTACCATGTACACCCATGCATCATGTTTATAAAGCAGATAGTCATAGTAGAATATGTTTTGTACATAGAATTAGCATAATTTAAAGTTATATTAAATTGAACAGTTAGGAAGAATGCATTTTTTTTTTACATGTAATTTAAACACGAACATTTTTTATGTAATTTAAACATGTACATGCATAATGTCTTGCAGATTTAACTCACCTAAACCGAAGGTTCAAGTGAGCTTTTCTGAGCACCTGTTGTCCGTCGTTCGTCCGTCTGTGGGTCAGTCTGCGAACATTTTTTACTTTTCCCTTAATACCATTAGACCAGATTTAACCAATCTTCTTGCAATGCATCCTTGTGGGAAGGGGATTATTAATTGTAAAATATTAATGTCGAAACCCTTTTTAAAGGGAGATAATTACGACAAAGTATAAATGGGGTGTCTTAAAAAATCTTCTAAAAAAGTAACTTCACCGGAAATGCAATATTTACACCATAGCTTGTATACACGCTTCTAAATTGTTAAAATTGTGATACGGCTCAATTCTGGGGCCCAAGAGCTTAACATAGAAATATATAGGGAAATTGTTTAAAAACCACCTTTTCAAGAACTACAATTTGTGATATCACTGTATGCAAGCATCGTAAGATGGTTTAAATTATTAATACATTGTTCAAATCATGATCAACGGACTAATACTGGGGCCCCAACAGAGGTCCAATGTATAACATAGAAATATAAAGGGGAAAATGTTTAAAAAATCTTCTTCTAAACAACTACAATGCTACACGTTGTGAGATTACTTAATGCAATTATCCTCAGATAATGTAGGTTTTTGATTGTTCAATCCATGACCCCAGGACTAATAATGGGGTGCAAAGGGGAGTTCAAAGTTAAGCATAAAAATATACAGTGAAAATGTTTAAAAATCTTCTCGACGAGAACTACAATGCTTCAATTTGTGAGATTACTGTGCAATTATCCTCAAATAGTGTAGATTCCAAATAGTTCAAACAGTGAACCCTGGACCAACACTGGGCCCCAAGAGGGGTTTAAAGTTTAATATACAAGTATATCACAATGTTTAAAAATCTTCTGAAGAAAATATAATTCTATGTTTAAATACTTTGCTGTGTAAGCATCCACATATCTTCATAACCTCATATTAAGTTCCTTGTATCCTTCTTTCACTTTTAATATTAATAGCTCGTTTACAATTCTGTTACCTTTATGATGTATTTTAGATCTTTTTGGGGTATGATGCTAAAAAAGAAGACTACTTTTAATATATTGTTAATGTTTTGTAAAATCTTGAAATGTATGAGAGTTTTACAAAATTTTTAGAATTTTATATATTTAAAAATTCAAAATAACGATGTGGCCCATGGGCCTCTTGTTTCAATAACATGTACATAACTGAACCATTACCTTAGCACTATAAGTACATTTTTATACAATGACGTGTATCAATACACATAAATAGTACAACAAAGTAACGTTTAAATTAGCAGAATCCTTTCTCAAAGCCGAAAAATTATTTTAAGGTTTTTAATACATAAAAATAACATTTTATATGCATTGTAGTGAATACCTATACTTCACATTTGTATATGAATTGTACTTAAACTTACTATAAAGTGCATGATCTGAACTGATAATAGGTATATAGTTAAGGTTAGGTGCACATGCACGTATCTTGCATTTAAATTTAAACACTACAAATAATATACCTATATTTTAACTAAGGCATAGAAAATTGCAATGTGATAACTACAGTGATGACTGTTAAATTTGACAGTTACATGTATAATGTATGTCATCAAACTGACCATTTGCACATTATATACATGTATACCAAAGTCTTTCTTAGTTTTAAACAAATGATTACCACCACACTTTTAACATACTTTAAATTTATCACTTTAAGATTCTTTTTTTTCATGCAATGATTTATTCCACTATTAAGATTAACTGTATGTATAAATGTACCTTCATACCTTATCATATATGAATTTTTAGCTCACCTGAGCTGACGGGTCAAGTCAGCTTTTCTGATCAAAATTTGTCAGTAGTCTGTCGTGGTTGTCATTATAAACTTTCACACATTTTCATCTTCTTCAGAACCACTGAGCGATTTTCAACCAAACTTGGCACAAAGCATCCTTTGAAGAAGAGCTTTTAAGTTTCTTCAAACAAAGGACCAGGTCCCTTTTCAAAGGGGACATTATAAGAAAGAGTGAAAATAAGGTTTGGTGTTTTAACAAGAGGTCACAGGCCTTAATGGTCACCTGAGTACCATAGCCCATACAAAGGGAGTCTCAAACATGCTTTTAATTAGGCTTCATACTGAACCTTAACCAAACAAAAAAATACATTTTAAAAAAACCCAAACAAACAAAACCCAGAAACAAAAACTAAAAATATGGTTATGACCCTCCCCATCTGAAATCTTGCCACAACTAATTAATCTTGAAAGATGCCTGCTCTCTTGCCAGATTCATCTTGAATCAAGTTCAGTCTAAACAAAGAAATATGATGAAATTTTTTGACGTCCAAACTGTATAATCAAACACAGTATCCAGTTACAGTTATGAGAATTTGTTGAGTAAAAATTTACATTATTCAAATTCATGAAAATGCGTTAATGTTAAAAAATGTTAAATATTATAATAAAAAATTATTCAAAGAGAAAAAAAGTATCATATATTACATGCATATTATGGGACTAAAAAACTTGGTTCAAAGAGTGCAGCCTTATTTTGTGGAGTCTGGTGGAAGGGGGGGGGGGGGGGGGGGGGGGGGCAAGGCATAAGGTAAATTAGGTTTGACAATGTGATGATTTTTCAATGTTATTATCTATTTCAAATACATAAATTAATAGATTAAAAAACACACATTTTTTTAAAAACTGAAGTCGAATTAAAGATGGATTAAGATCATTAAATGCACGCAGGTGCAAACAATAGATTGATTCACTGTCATTGATTTTGAATGCAATCATCTCTATATTGTTGCAGTCATTTACATTATTAAATTGCAAGTTGTATTTTCTCTGATTATATTGTTCCGTTTGGTGCACAAATAAAATAGTTAAACTGAATTAAACAATAATGTGTAAGCTGGAATTACTCTATTATAAAAATGCTGATGACTTGTAATCAGCAGATATAAATAAATAGACACTGTAGAGGGATTCTGGCTGTACATGCTACTAATCCATTGTTTGAATTAGACTGGGTAACCTGTTCTTGATTCCAAACACTGCAGCTGATTAGAGTTATGTTCAATGTTATTCAAGTGAGCAATATGGCACTTGGGCTTCTTGTATTCTTTTATAACTATCCAAAATGTGTTAAGTGGTTAGTTCATTTCTTCTAAATAAAGAACAGTCCTATCCTGGAGCCCAGATTCACCTACAAGTTGTGTCAGATCAGCAAATACTGTCCTTGGGGCATTGCAAGCTAATCTAAACTCTGACAAGTCCATTCCACTCACATTTTCAGCAAATTTTAGCACCAAATCCATTGTTTCAGCTAACCTGAAAAACCTCTGATGTCTGCAGCCATCAGGTAGTCGTAAGGCTAACAAGATCCTTTGTTCAGATTCATCAGGCTCTGGAGGTAGTTCATGAAGAGTATGATGTCCATTTTTGTTAAGAATATCTATTACCTGTCTATCACAATCCCTGTGCTCATAATTTTGTTGTTTCCTGTCTGAGTATTGCTTATCAATGCTTTCCCTTCTGTCTGGTTTCATCTGATCCACACTGTCTGGGTTATCACTTCCTCTTGACGTACCATTTTCAGAGGGGCTTGCACTGTCATTTTTGTGAATGTCTATAGAATACCGTGTAAGAGTTCTTTCACCAAGTCCAAGAGACATACTCTGTGTCTTTCTAGAAATTTCATCTGAATCTTCAGTGTTTGGTGATGTAGTCCCAATAGCAGGGAGAGGTTTGTATTTCGAGAGAGATGAGGGAGGCCTGAGTGTTGGTGTATCTAAAAATAACAATATAAGACTCATTCCTCTGCATCAAGTATAACAGTATTCTGATGTTTTCTCATTCATATCTTACTTAATGCCACAATTTTCAGAACTAAAAACCTTTCTTTTCTTTAGTATGTTATGTTAATACATTCATGTAAGCAGTGGAAACAAATTTAATCTGTGTGTGTGTGTGTGTGTTTGCATGTGCATGTGTGTAAAATGGGAAGAGGGGGTTGTCTGTCCCGTCTCTGAAAAGGTTCCAATGTCTTTGACATTGAAAATACGATGGAAACATACCAACAGCTGAATATGACTGCTGAAGGTCATGCTCCTCTCTTTTCTTTCGACTGCTTTTAAGTCGCTTTCTGCTGGACTTTGGTCGAGCTGTTGGAGGTTTTTCTCGAGGAGTTGAAGGCCAGGATTCATCAATATTTAATATCTTATCTTCAATCTCATGAGATTTTCTCCTATGATGTAAATCTGCAGAAGAAAAAATATCAGAAAAGGTAGGAAAAATTCAACAGTAAAGTGAGTAACATCTTGCTAATAAAAACAATCAACTTTTATGTAGTCTAATACTTCTAGGTTCTAATTAATACCACCACCCTACAAGAAAACAGAATACAAAAAACCCAGTTTGAATTCATGACATTTCATATACCCAATTTTTGTCCATCATTAAAGTGGGTATTTTGATCCTGGTATCTATTGTCATCATGTTCATAATTTGGTGAGGAGCCATAACATATATCAGCAGGAGAGGAGCCATAGTGATAATCTTCCTGTTGAGGAGAAGAGGAGCTATAGCGTCTTCCATTGTCTTTCATGTCCCCTCTCCTTCTTGATGAAGGTCGACCAGAATGTTGTGGGGGTTCCTGATGTGTTGGACTGTAAACTAAGGGACTGTCTCTGGGGGGTCTGTAGCCTCTTTGTGAGTGTGGACTGTCTCTGAAGGCAGGGGAGTTTCTGTGTTGCTGAGGAGACATATGACCTGACATAAGACCAAGTGGTGTTCCATACTCAGGGGTCATCTGCCGTTCCAGAACAAAGTTTTGTCTAGAAAATTCATCATAATCCTCCCTGTAATATATCGTTCAATAGCAATAGTTATATATAACATGAATATCTATCTGTAGGCTGTGTATCATTATCAACTACAAAGGAGGCTGATAACTATCATGCAAATCATAATATATTAAAGGGTATTATTACCTTATATATCTCTAGATAATTTGTTTTGTGCATATATTGTACATTTATTTGTACAAATGAAAAAACATGGCATTGAAGTCTGGTCTTATTTTGTAGATGAAAATATAGTTTGGAACAATCAAGTTAGGACTTGTGCATATACAGTTATTTTGGTAGACATATATCAGTGCTTTATTTGATTTTTTTTTTTTGGGATGTTAAATACCATTTCATGTTTGTATAAGACATTTGTACAAAATTTTAATTATACTTGTAATTATCCCAAAGTATTTGTTATTATACAAAGTAAACTGTACCTGTTGACCAGCCATGAGTCAATGATTTAGCAAAGTGGAACAAGACACGTTTCAGTCATTTTAGGTGGTAAATGTAGCTCAAAAATGGTCAGAAAAATTTGTTTGCAAATATCCAAATAAAATAGTTTTCAAAATAAATTTCAAAATCAAGTCCATTTACAGTTCAGATAATTAAAATGTTTAGGCCACACCAATAAAAATGGACAAAATGTTACAAAACAATGTGATTGAACCAAGTGAGAGCCCAACGTGGCAAGCGCCACTCTGTTT
Organism: Magallana hongkongensis; assembly: GCA_015776775.1. NCBI lineage: Eukaryota > Metazoa > Mollusca > Bivalvia > Ostreida > Ostreidae > Magallana > Magallana hongkongensis. The sequence goes on from CM027469.1 coordinate 16,315,281, forward strand.
GGTAACTAAAAAAGATGGTACACCAAGTTTTTGTTGAGACTTCTGAAAATTAAACAAGAAAGACGTGTAACCACAACCAAGAATTGATGACATGTTAAATAAATGAGCAGGAAATAAATGGTTTTCAAGATTAGATTTAGCCAGTGGCTACTGGCCAATCAAAATGGATGAAACAGGCACAATAAAAACTGATTTTACAACTCATAGGAATTTGTTTCAATTTAAAATCATGGCATTTAGGCTTTGTAATTTTGCCCCCGCGACCTTTCAAAAGTTAATGGAAAAAGTTCTGGGGAATCTCTCATTTGACAAGTGCTTGTGTTACCTTGACGACATTATTGTCTTTGGTAAAGATTTTGAAAATGCTCTGGGAAAGGACTATGTGCGGTACGTGCAGATATGCATTTTTTGCCTCCAAAATCAAAGTTTTATAAAGAGCTTTAAAAATAAAGTGAAAGATAGTTAAAATCATATTGAAAATAAGGGTGCAAAAGGTTATCACCACAGTGATGTCATAATGTAGAAATGATGTCATGAAGATTGCCTTACTTTGATAAATTGATGTTTTGTAGCAAAATATGGGTGTTTTCCGACGGTTTTTCGACTGGAAAACATCAAGCACAGGCTTGCTCAAGTACCATATATTAGTTCAATGTGTATAACTATCTGAACAAAAACATATTTTAAAATTGTACTTGAGGAGACCTGCTCTCTATACTTCCGAATGCAAAATATAAAGCAAACAT
>CM027469.1:16321026-16511026 GCA_015776775.1 Magallana hongkongensis
TTTTTGCTACTATCTCTTACTTAGAAAGTTTTCCATGCAAACTGACCATGCTCCCCTTAAATGGCTAAGAAATTTCAAAGTCGCAGACAGGATGCTTGGGCGATGGTCGAGTGTCATGAATGCTATGATTACGTGATTGAACAAAGACCGCAGGCACCAAACACAGAAACGCGGATGCTTTGTCTATGTTGACTTGTAAGCGTTCAGATTGTCCATACTGTGCTGATTCGAAGCAAATGAATAATATTAAAAAAAAATTTATGACATCACCTTTCTTTTAGTAATATAATAAATGACAACTTCATCATAGTGGTGTGTAAACGCACAAGACTGACTGATGAGTTCACCTTAATTTCACAAAATATCAGGTACTTGCATGTTCTTTACGGCACTCACACCTGCATCATTAATGTGAGTGAACCTTCCAGGACCGATCTTACTTTCATCTATTATGAAACAAATTCTTTTTGGTCAATTTTGTTAAAAGTGTTCACTATTGTTTAACAATTTGTATAAAAACCCATGCATGTTTGTGCTCTGGGCTTCCTCACTGAGCCTTAATTACACCAAGGTACAAAGACGCCCCCTTTCTTATTTCTAAGTTGACTCAAATTCTTTATATTTTATTTTGGGAGATTATTTTTGTTCTTTAATTTTTCATTATTTATATTGGCCACTAGGTACACTATAGCTCCTCATTGTAATTAATTGTTATTTAATTACAAATAAATTTATTTTCAACTTATCAACTTCTTCTGTTTTTTTTCTTCTTGTTGATAGCCTATTTTAACAGGCGGGCTCAAAAACACAATGGGAAGTCAAAATACATCATATACAGTAGTTAAAAAGAACAAACTACTATAATTTCATTGGTTTTTTTTATGGTATTAATGACCTGTTATCTTCGTCATATCACACACTAATCACATATATTATTTTCAGCTGCTTTACCTTTCATATGTCTCTGGTGTAAACCCTCGCCTAGATGCAGGTCTTCCATTTTCCTCTTCATCACTTATCAGTTGCTCAATTTGTCTTCCACCTCTTGATGGGGGGCGTCTTAAGCGGGATCGAAGACCCCTACCTGTTTTTGGACGACCGACTGCTTCCATCTATATCTGCATAAATATTACAAAACCAGTCAATAAAAATCTGCATCATCAAATATCCATCATATTTCAATGTGTGAGCAAAAGCCTTTTTGCTGTAGACAGTTAAACATTCCTTCAATTTATCAAAAGATCGATACTCTCTTTGACTCTTAGCTTAAAAATACTGTAGATTGGCAAATAATCACTGATGGTTTTAATTTCACTATATTCGCGATTTATCGTTTTCCTGCTTAATTAAACCCATTGTAAATATTTACATAATTGTTTTTAAAATTTGTTAATGCTTACATTTTGAACAACTTGTTTTTCTGGAGCGTGAAATTAAAACAATCGTGACTGGTGCATTTTGATAAATCGTAAAATTTTAACACCGTGGAATTAAAACAACTACGGTATACAATTGTATATACGTCCCTGTCTTTGTTTTATGACATGCGATGGTCAGAGTGGTTCAAATACTTAATTGAGCTATATAGCTCTGTTGGTAGAGCACCCGACTATAGAATTTCAGGGAGCCTGGGTGCGAATACCAGTCTGGGCGATCATTATTTCTCCCAACCCACATTATATGAGGTGCTGTGCCAAACACATCTTCACAAGTCAAGGGTTTCTGATCCGCTCCGCTCAACATAAACCCTTGACCAAATAGTCAAAGTTTGACGAGGTTAGAAACCTCGCATGCTGGTTGGTGTCATACAAGTTTACAAGATCCAATAAGAAACGTTGTTTCAATAATTGCTACTTGTGCATTGATCAATATTGAACTGTTGTCAAATAAATTTCAGACGGACTAGTAAGTATTTGACTTACTGCTATCAGATTTTAGTCTACGTGAATCCAACTTTTCTACAAATTTGATTTCGTTCATGGGAGCAGCCATTTGCTTTAATGTTTCTGTTTATAACACATTCTCTCATGATTGGTTAGAACAAGAGGGCACAAAAGTTCTAAAATGAGTACACTCACTAGATGGCGTAATTGTTAACCCGCATAGGTATTGTCTTTTTGGTCAAGGGTTTATGTGGAAGGGAGTAGATCAGAAACCCTTGACTTGGAAAGATGTGCCAAACCCTGCAATCTGATTAAATCAGCTGATTCTGATGTGCTACCGCTCTTGAGCATCTAGCAACTACCATCTTAATTAGAGGTCATGTCAGTCGTCTTAAAGATCTTTTGATAAACCAATCAAATTGTGGCTGGCGAAACTCATAGCAAATTCATTCAAAGATGCTGCTACGTCGAGAAAAGTACCAACTTTTAGGAAAACGTATAGTTATGCAATATGTGCATAGCATGTGACTTTTCTACTCTGCAAACATTAAAACTTCCTGAAAAAGGCATTTATTGACACTGGCATATATATGTTTTTGTTACTTCTGACAGTGTTTAAGAAGTGTGAATTTTGATTAGGTCAAAAAAGTTATGATTTTAAAATATTTAGATTCCTGGTCATCAAAATTAGATGTGACCTCTACGTGGGTTGTTTCAGACGTTTGGGAGTGATAGTGAATCAGAACAGATGATTTTTTTCAGATTACAATCCTTGGAACTGACGGGTTACCTTCTGCTAGGGGACAGAGCTCGAGCCTTGGGAGGGCGAATTATTTCTAAGATCATTCAAAGGGTGTGATGTAACGGTCAGACCGGTCCAAATACCGGCGTCAGAGAGGTCAGTTGGTAGAACACCTGATTAGAGATTCAACGGGCCCGGTTTCAAATCTCGGTCTGGTCCGTCATTTTTTCTTTTAACCCTTTAAAACAGCAAAGGAATGTCAAAAGGACTTTTGTTTTGTTTAACATTTGATTTTAGTGTTTCGTTGTATTTTATTTTTCTTATCTTGAACTATCAACTTCTCTTTATTTTCAAGTTTATTGTGCTGAAAACGACACAACTTTTACTTCAAATTGTGATATTTACCATGTCCATGGCGACTGTTCTTTACCTTATCCGCCATTCATTGTTTACATTTGCGTTACGAATAAGTCGCTCCACGATTGGATAATATTTGATTTTGTATAACGTTAGATGACTTAAAAACTGAAATAGGCCTATTTATAAACTTTATTTGATATCACAATATTCTTAAGAATTAAATATTTCTTTAAATATTGTAGTTTAATTTTAAAAGTGAGTTGAGATCGGATTCGGGATCCCGGGAAATTTTTATTTAAAATAGTTGCAGACAGTGAGGAGTATAAAAAGAAAAAGAAAACTGCCCCCTGCCACCGAAGCACTAGTCTGGTACCAGACTATTGAAGCACGCGAACCAGTCTGGTTTAACAAAGGAGAAATTTGGAGGAACTGGTTCGCATGCACGTATGTACATTGGGATTTTTTTTAGCTCACCGAGCTCTTGTTGAAATTGATAATATGCAATATGCAGGCCCCTAAGTACATGAAAATCAGCAGTAAAATGCCAAACTTGCTTCTATGACTGCTGTGTTGACTATACACACTGAAATTGCAAGTTACAGATCGGGAGGTAAAATAACACGAAAAATAGATGAATGGGACATAGTAATTTTTAAGTATTCACCAGAAAGTTTTCGATATATGATGGTGTTTACATGCACATGGTGCAGGAGGTTGAATTAGCTGGGGGATGTCTTAAAAGCTGAAAAATCATGAGAAATGGGCAAAATATGAAATGGTCGAAATTTCCGTAAAAAACCACTGTGTAGAAAATTTTACACATTCAGATGATAGTACTGATAGTGCTGAAACGAATGTTCGAATATTCGCGAATGAATGGTAAAGAACTATATATGATAAGAGTTAAATTTGGCCCCCATAATTCGCCATTTTTTAAGTGTTTCGGGTACAATAAAATGTTAACTAATTTTTTAGAAGAGTTGATATGAAATATATTTTTCATCTATTTATTTGATTTATTTGCACTCACTGGTAGTATATGACTGTCAGAAGTGACGCCATTTCTATAATTCAATCAAAATTAGCCAAAAATTGACATTTTTCTTATCTATTTACAAATGGGATATATAGAGCGCATGCTTGAACAAGGAAAATATTTTTGTCACCTATTAGTCTTGGCTAGATACATCTCTGATTAAAACATTTTATTTGTTCAAGAATGCGCTCTATGTTTTCGGAAGGAAAAACTGCTTGAAAACAAGCTGTTTTATGCTAAAAATGCCAAAATGGCGGGAAAAGGTTGTCTTTACAATGTCGTATTTCTAAATTGTGGGCACTTGACCTTAAATGAATATTATGTAAACATATCACATACATATCTGTACAAAGAAAACAAAGAATGATAGGAAAATGATGATGTTCGTTTTAGGGGGCCATTTTAGGCCCTTATCATATATAGTCCTTTCTAATATTCGAATGGATATTTAGTATTCGAATATTCAGCCACATGTTTAATGCAGCGTTGTAAACTATACAGCATCATGTTATTTTGTTATGATTGAAAAGAGAAGCTGGGTTTGGGAACATTTTACTTTAAACAAAAGTAAAGACAATGCCATCTAGTTGGTACAAGAAGCATTATATAGAAAGGCACACTTGACCTAATCAATCATCTAAAAGGCAAACACCCATTAGCCTTATGATATTTGTTATTTTATCATAAATTCAAAATTTTAGCTGATCTATGACTGCCATCCATGTAAAAGCAGGGTTTACATCGGATGGAGACAAACATTCCGGATATTTATATGATAAATGTATATTATTAGCAGAAATAACCTTGGAATGAAATAATTTGTGAAAAATGTTTGAGAAAGTGCATGTGAGTTATGGAGTGATAATGTCAAAAGGTACCGTACATCGAATGGATTTTTTAAAGATACAACTTTAAAAAAAAATTCTACAAGACATTTCCGTATTCAAGGTCGTTATTGGTTTTATCAAATAGTATAATCAAACATGGCGGAAAGCATTGGATTGATTATCGGTCTCAGGAGTCATGAAGAAGTAATAAATCTTTTGATTGTAGTTGGTTGAGATGTTATTTTGTTTTTTAAAATATCATTTGCATAAAAATAAATTGTGCCCATAATTCAGTGGATACTGAACGTTAAGTCAAGCTGACTTGTTTATGCAGTCTGCACATGCATGCAATTGCATAGTCATATAAGCTGTCAATCATAAATCCTACTTTGTAGATGACGTCTATGAATACTCGAATACTGAATAGAATAGCAGTTATGAATATTCAAATATTGATTTAAGGTACTCGTTTCAGCTCTACATTCTGATCAGTAATTTACTTCAGAAATTGGTGATTAGCCTATAAGGAGTGAATTAAATGTATTTGTGCTGAAGGAAATTCTAGCTACAGAGTTCTGAAGACAATCATCCCTTGGCTACAGTGAATTGTATAAAAAAAAAAGCTGCCACCTTGAATAGAAATATTTTGTTTTGATATGTTTAACAGTGCAACTGTTGGGGCATGCGCAACAAGCATTATTTCATTGTATATGTGGATTGTAAGGTGAGATCTGATTGATAATTAACAAGCTGGGTGTAAATTTTTGTACACCCTGCTGAAGATGGGTGTAAAATAAAATGTCACGTAGGAAATTAAGACGTCACATCTTGGACATTGAAAAATTTCAATTATTTGCAGTTTCCGTTCATTTTCTTCGCAGAGGTTGCAAGTACCAGTATTGAAATGAAAATTAGTTATTCAGATTTATCCAGATTTATCGTAATAATATCTAAGTTGGATTTTGGGTATATAATAAAGCTGTTTTTGAGAGAGTTATGCACCTTGGATGTTGAAAAATACTAATTATTTGTAGTTTCCTTACATTTTCTTTGTAGAGTTTGCTCATATTTGAATTTTAGTATACAGATTTATAATAATAATACCTAGGTGAACTTCTATTATGAGTTAGATCAAGTTATGTTCAACAGACTTTAAGATTAGATAATAATATCTATAGGTCAAGTTTTATTTGGGTATGTGCGAGTAATTTTTGACTGATTTATGTGCCATTGGACTTAGAAAAATTCAATTATTTTAAATAAATAATAAATTCTTCATTGTAATTTACTACTGATATCATCTCTTTACTTGCCTCATACTTTTTCAAGAACAAGCTACATGTACCGACCTCGGAAAGTTAGATTTACATCAAGATTAAGAGTTGCCGTTTTTACATATCAACAAACTAGACCACTTCCCTTTATGGGGCTGGTGAAGGTGTTTAAAAAACTATCTTTTCTTGTAATTTCTAGATCATTTCTCATAATAACAAGATAATTAACTCGTAATAATGAAATAATTAACTCGTGATAATGAGATCTTTTTTCGTAATAACGAGATTTTTTTCTCGTACTTACGAGATCTTTTCTCGTAATAACAAAATAACTAACTCGTAATTAAGAGATCATTGTATTAAGTACATGTAAACTAATATAAGAATATTTTTTTGTGTGACCCTATTCATCTTGCATACAGATCCCAGTTATTTTAATTAAAAATTAGAGAAATGCCAAAACATCATATGTCAAATGCTGAACAATTGCTGGTGCCTAAACATTGGGGTTCCTAAAAGTCTGTATCAGTCTGTTATTTTTATTTCCATGCAGTGGCAATTATAAAAATTATAAAAGTTTTCAAAAAAATATTTTCTGATTTGCAAAAATTTATGTTGGTGGTTTTGAAAAACAGCTTAAAAAAAAATCTTACCAAAAACAATGTACTCAAAAGATATTTAACCTTTAAATTCAAACTTCAGGTTTTTTGGATAGAAGTAAAAAAAAAAGCCCAAGATACTGAGAGTATTAAAATCTGAATGATGGAATGTATGGAAAATGAAAAGGATTCAGCTTCAAGCAGTACAACAGGTGTCACCAACGTTGAGGCAACTGAAGAAATTTCTCCTACAATAACAAAGCAGGTATATATACTGTAAAAACAAATAATGCATTTACCAGTATGGTTTTAGTCAAAACACTCTACACTTCCATAATAACTAATTTATTAAAAGCTTATTCAGTGGTTAGAGTGTCGGGTCCTAGTAAATTCTAAACATGCTTGGTTGATTGATGTACTTTTGAAAATAAACAGTTGCAGAAAATACCCCTCATATGGTTTATATAGTGCAACAGTATGTAATTTTATGTAGTAACATTTGTTTAATTGTTTATATATAGGTTACAAAAAGTGATAAAAAATGCACACAAGGCAAAAAAAGCCATCCTAAACATGGAAAAAGGAAGTCAATTTTAAGGTCTTCCTCCTCAGCAGAATATTCGGCATCAAGTGCTACAGAAGGTGAGGATGATAACTCTGACAAAGATTATTCTGAAGGAAGACTTACAAATGGGAAAATGGGAGTTTCCCCATCTAGTCAATGGAAGTATGCTGATTTAAAGGCCCTCAACATTTTCTACAATGAAACTTCTCTTTCCCTGAAGGAATTCATGCAGGATGTTAAAACTGTCCTTTTAAAGAACCATCCACATATTCCAGATGTTGAAAAATATGCTGAAATGTTTAGCAGTTTAACTAAAGATAATTTGTTATTTTCTTTTGGCTTGGATACCTTAGAAAATAGCATATACAGTAAATTTACAGCAAGTTGCGTGCAGACAATATTAAAAGAAGACTTTGCAAGGGCAAAAGAAACAGACAAAAATTTGGATCTTCGTAATTCGTAAGTAAGTTTTATATATCTAGAAGAAAAGTTATAAAATTTCAGATAGAACACGGTACATGTATTGTTTTATTTTCGATGTTAAGTTTCCCTAGTTTTTTTTTTTTTAGGTCACTTGAATCTCACCATATCAACCCTCCACTAATATCAGCCCTCTGGCTTGGCTATTTGAAGTCGCGGGTTGATATGGGATGTGATACGACTCTGCCATGTATTATTCTCTATTTATACAACTAACATTATGTTGTATCATACAGTGTTTTGAGCTCATTTGAGCCAGAGGATCAAGTGAACTTTTCTGGTCAAAGTGTGATTGTCATTTTCGCAGTTGTCATTGTCATCGTGAACTTGTTCACATTTTCAACTCTTTCTCCAGAACCACAGGCCAATTTCAACCAAATTTGGCACGAAGTGTCCTTGGGTGAAGGAATTCAAGTTTGTTTAAATCATGACCCCTGGGGGTAGGGTGGGGCCACAATGGGGGTCAAAATTTTACATAGTAATATATACATGGAAAATCTTTAAAAATCTTCTTCTGAAACCACGAAGTTGACCTTAAAATGGTGTTTTGAAAAATCTTTAATATCTTTGGTTGAGATCCCCAACCCTAAACCATCTATACATATACATGTATTCTTGTTCTTTGTCCAAGGCGCATCTTGTGGTATGTGAGTCATGGCCCCCAGGAGTCCCTGACCCTCAAGAAATCAGAAATGATCAATTATCTTAAAAATGCTGGTGATTTCAGATAGATTTTAACTCTTCTGAGCAGAAGGCTGAAAGAGCTAATGCAATGGCCTGGCGTGCGGTGTGCGTAAACTTTTTGGAATGTGGACCATATCTCAAGAACCCCTTGGCCAATTTAAGTAAAATATAGCATAAAGCATCCTTGGCTCAAGGGCTTTCCTTCGTACTAAATAAAGGGCGTGGCTTTAAAACAAGGGGAGATAATAACAAAAATATAAACAAAAGTAGTGTTTGCTAACAAATCTTCTTCTCAAGAACCACTTTGTAGATTATCACCAAACTTACACATTAGTATGAGTATATGTTGTAGATTTAAGATTATTCAAACCATGACCCGAGGGCAAAGAGGCATGGTTGCAAGGTTGCCTTAAAGTTGACATAAATTGAAGATTTTAAACAAATAAATATCTTCAAAATGGTTGAGTTTCTCACCCCTAAACCACATAAATTTTTGTTCCTTGTGTCAAGGTTCATCTAATGAAAACTAATTCATGACCCCTGGGGATCCTGACCCCCCCCCCCCCCAGGAACTAGAAATGATCAAATATCTAGAAAAAAAGTTGAGATCCCCACCCCTAAACCATATATATTCTTAATCCCGGTGTCAAGGGGCATCTAATGATAAGTACATTGTATGTCATATCCCTTGGGGGTCATCCTCATCATTATGACCCCCAGTATAAATTTTTGAAACCTTATTGCAGATCTATAGGATAGCTTTAATTATATTCCAAGAGATCATATAGCTTCTTCTTAAACCTTAAGAGGAGTTGTTGGCGGTAGGGTTTTTGGGGAGAGAAAACGTCGATTTTTAGCCACTTACTGTGCATATCTATAGCGTCAATCATATCCCAAGTGATGATTTGTCTACTGCATATATTGTAAGGGAGTTCTTTTTTTTCAAAAATCATCTTTTTTTGTTGGCTACCAACCCCGTGATAAAAAATTTTTCTGAAACCTGATTACATATCAACATGACACCCCTAAACATGTTCTAGTAAATCATTTGGCTACTTCAAAAAGTGTTGACATTTTTAAAACCCAATTTTTTGTAGAAATTAACATTTTTCAGCTGTAAAATGACCCCCAGGACAAAATTAAATATTACCTGATTACGTTATTAATTTGCTCACAGTAATTTTTGTTTGATGAAAGATATTTTCTGCAGGAAAGAGCACAAGGCTTCCAAAGGGGGGAAAATGACACGGAAATGTGAAGTTTTTTTGCCCTGTCAGTTGTCACCCTCTTGAAGCAATTAGATGACCGGTTATATAGAGTTATTATAATGAGGTATAATTATTAATACATCATATGATACAATATTGTATTGAATTGTATTGTATCATAATTGTTTTGTATCATATGATACGGTATTGTCTAGTATCATAAGATACAATATGGTACAATATATATAATAGATATTGCATTATATGATACAATTTTGTTTGAAATTTTTATGCCCCCTATACAGATTATGCAAAATAATATCAAGGTCAAGTTTAATTTTGGGTACAATCAAGCATTTTTTGACAGAGTTACATGTATGTGCCTTAATTGGGCTTAGAAGAATTTCAGTTTCCGTTCATTTTCTTTAGAGAGGTATCAATTATTTGCAGTTTAGGTTCATTTTCTTTGCAGATGTTTCCAAGGGAGGGGGGCCATAAGTGTTTTACAAACACTTGTTAATATTGTATCATGTTATAAAGTATTATTTTGTATACTATGGTATTTTGTTGTATAATACAATATTAAACGTACAACATCAAAAAATTATACCAGAAGGTGTCATTTGATGTTTGGTCATAGAAGGCTTAATATTCTACAACAGAGTATTATATTATTGCAAATCCAACATAGGTATACACGCTGCGACTGATGGACTGATGGTTTGAGAGATAACACTATTAGGATCACGAGTTGCAGTTTAAAAAACATGCATTTTCATTGGCTGTTTAGTACGCGCCCACTTTTTCCTGTACCTTGGTATTGATAATTTATTCACCAACTGCCAACTGTATCATTTACTCTAAATCAGGACTGCAAAAACAATATCACTGCAATAATTGACCAAGAGTTCTCACTGTAATCACTTCTTGTTTTTTATGGTGTAAACAATTGTCAAACTGTTTAAACAGGTTTCCCATTACATTTTTCAGCACAATGCTTCATCGATAAATTCAATCATTTTTAACCCTCAATTTAAGTTGAGGCAGTATTTATTTTGCTGTAGCTTATTTTTAAAGAATTCACAACAAATGCTAACAATAAATGTTACATAAGCAATAAACTTTTACCGGTATTGAAATTCAAAACCAATCAATGACACACTTCTACAAGTGTGCATGTGTTTTCAAAAATGTACGAAAACTTAAAAATTACGGCACTGATCTGTGATTAACCTTATTTTGTAACTCACTCAGTCTTTAGAAACATTAATTTTTTATTACATGTACCTCAATATTCATCAGACAATATTTACTATTGATGTTGATGCTTTTTACTTGCCGCTGACTTTCTTTCAAACATGCTAATCGACCTCGGATTGTAAAAATATCGTGCTGGTCAATTTTCACGATTTACATTTATATTTATAAATAAACCACCCTTCTTCATTTTACGGAGCTGGTGATGATGATTCAAAGATTTTCAGTACAGATTTATTGTAAGAAAATAAGTGAAGACATATGCTGTTAAACGTGTAACTGATTACACAGCATGTCAACCCGAATTTTCCTGTGGATCTACATTTTGCAGTGAAGCTTTTTGTGAGAAAAACAGTCTGTTTAACTCATGCGATTTTCCACATATGGTACATTATGAATGGTAGCGTAAAATATATTTGTTTACCAAACAGTTTCTGACAAATTTCTTCACAATAAGCTGAATAATGTATGATATTCGATGAGCGAAGTCCAATCTGTGATTTTAATCTATATGTGCCCATTCCCTGCTTTTGGGGAACTTTTTCTTTGTTTTTTTTGTTTTTTTACTAACATTATATACACATGTACGTTAACATTGCCCCGTTTGTTCTCAAATACATGTAACTTTTAACTTGCAAGGACAATTGTATTAGAAGTTTCTCGGACATTTGTTTCCACGTGTTAACATCATGTTCTCAACATGCATTGGGTCTATATTAATGCATCAATCAGAATCTTTGTTCCAAATTGCAATTGCAATACAGTACACTCATTAGAAAGTATCATCACTCATACAATGCAACATCGACCGTTGCGTGTACACCTATGTTGGATTTGCGATAAACAGTATTACATTGTATTATAAGATGATTCAAAATTGTATGATGCAATACAGTATTTTTATTGAATATATGACAATGGCACATTGTGTCAGATGATATTATTTTGTTCAGTACGCTACAATGAGAAATAACACTTATAACGAACTGTTATTAGTCTCAAAAGTCCATATTATCCAAAGCAGAGCAAGCACGGACCTCTAAAGTGTTAGAGGTGGGATCGGATACCATGGAGGAGTAAGCATCCCCTGGGGACCGGTTGCCCCCGTTGTTTGGTCTTTCATAATTGGGGGGAAAAACGGAAGAAAGCGTTGTCAGTACAGTGTGTAAAAAATGGCCTAACATTGAGTTATAAAAACATTAGTCAGGATTTGACTTAACTTTTTTCAACAACTTGTTTGTCAGTAGCTTGCCTCGTTTAAGAAATTGTTCGTATGTAGAGCATGCTCTTGCACATTGAATAAGCTGAGACACATAGACCCTATCAGCAGGTGATGATGGTGTATAAAGTGCTACATAAATAAGGAAAGTTGACGATGGAAAAATTAAAATCATCTTGTTTATCATAAAGTTTGGTTGTTAGGTTACCATTGGCATCTTTTTCTAGTAAAATATCCAAATATGAAACAGATGAGTCAGATTTTAATAGATAATACGTCATCAATATATCTAAATGTCGAGTTAACGGCCCCAACAAGTGTTTTATTCTTCTCACATACAAGCTTTTTTTAATAAATTCTGCCTCATATAATTATAAAAACAAGTCTGCTAATAGAGGAGCACAATTAGTGACCATGGGAATTCCAACTGTTTGTTGGAAGACCTGGTCTCCAAAGACTACATAGATATTGTCTATCAGAAATCCAAGCACCTTCTTAATAATGTCAACTTCAGAGAACTTGTGAGTGCAATCAGAGTGGTTTAAAATAATTTTGCAGATTTCCAATAACAATGTAAGAAAATTTACGAGATCCATTTTTATTGAAAAAACAATTTTCTATGATATCATAAAGCTTAGATTTTTATTTATAATGGTGTAATTGATAAATAGTGTTGAAAAGTCATACATTTTGATGTTATTAATTTTGGTAAAATTTTTAGTGACTTCAAATTTTCTAACAATTCTTTTGAGTTTTCAAGTATATATCCACATCTGATTCACACTGCCTCTGGAGTATATTGTTAAAATTTTAGTAAAGAGTAAGGAAAGGGGCTTGGTAGAACATTTAATGGAACGAATATGATATTGTATTATATATGTTAAATGTAGATCATTGACTATGATTTTCATATGATAATTAATTGGTGGTCTTATTAAGGTTATTCCCCATCTCTGTGAACTTTTTAATCTTTAACTACTTTATGTTAAAGCGAATTTGAACATGTTGACATTCCTGAAAGTTTTTTTTGTTTTTATAATGAAAAATCAAAGTCATAAGAACTCTTTAATAATTACATATAATATAAGTCTCTTAAATGTCTTGATGAGCGTTTTAATCCTTATAATGATTACGCATATAAATTGTTTGTATTTTAATTATAATTTTTATTTTTTGTTGTAGGAGGTTGGAAAGATATTGGTTATTTGGTGTTCAGAACTTCTTGACAGAGACATTGCTATTATTTCATACACTTTTGTTTCCAATGAAAGAGGATGAATCTCTTACACGAAAAGAAGAGTTCATCAAAGTGAACACGAGAAAAAGGAAGCACAGAGAAATGAAACACGAAGAGAGTAGAGAGAAAAGACAACCTTCTGAAATACAACATTCTGAAAGTGTTTACCAACATTATTGTGAAGCATTTGGAAGGCTTTTCTTTCTGGAAAAAAAGTATGTATAAATGAATGTGACCATTTAATATATCCTGGATTTTCTTGTATAATTTTAAGCAACTGGGTCCATGAGATTTTCATCACTGCTATTCCAAAATCATACATGTTAATCTCCAGTGATGAAAATTAGGTAGATTGAACTGAAAAGTGGTACTAGTACACCAGTAGCATTGCACTCAGCGTATATTTCAAAGCATAGATTTTTATGTAAGTAACCTGGCTTCTGATAAGCAATTAAAGATATCAACTAAAATGTAAGACTTTTGAAAATCATATTTTGTAATATTAACACATGCAATAAAAATGTTTGCATGCATTTACCATCATACTGATTACTGGTATTAAATATTTGAGTGCAGAGATTTAACAATAGCCTTTGTTAAAAAAAAGGTTAAGTTCCCAAAATTTGATAATATTGACATGTCATGTAACTAATATAATCTTTTCATCGTTCAATGTAAAACACATGCTTGAAAACTTGTCATTCACCCGACTTAAAAAAGCGTTTGTGTGCTTCCGATTCAAAGTCACATGCTAATTTCAAACCTGACGAGATTTTTTGACCACAATGGCTTCCAAAATGGCTAGTTATCTAAACAATTTAAGGAACATATTTTAATTAAAGAAAAGTGGTAGATTTTTAAATAAAACCGGTAAGCGGGAGACAAAGCGAAAAAGTGGTAGACTTCCAAGTAAATCGGTCGAGTTAACATGTATGCCAAAATATAAAAGATAATTAGGTTAATTTATTTAAATAAGAATTATGCTGTAATAAAATTTCAAATTATTTTTATTTTAATCAGTAATATTCCTGACACATTCCTGGCGATACACAGACAGGGGCCAGGGTACTCAAAGGTTAAATTATGAGTATTATTATGACTTTCTTTATTGCAGGGAACTTCTGTGGCCTTGATTATAATTGCATCTTGTTATCTATGATTTTTTTTTTTTTTTTTCAGAGCAGCAGTCAAAAGAAATACTGTTATTGGTGATAAAATCGTGAATACTATTCCAGATATAACATACCCATTTACACCACTCAGAATTGATCAAGATGTTCTGGACACCCTGCAGAAGGACAGCACAATGCTGTTTGTGGTTGAGGTATTTACCTTTTTGATCATCGGTTTACCTATATTGCAGTTCAAGCAGCTGCTGCATATGTTAATTCTAACTTAACATTGAAATCCCCATATGTAATTTTCAACGACACATAAAAATGGGAAGTCCTCATTATTATTCAATAAAAGAACTATATATGATATTAGTCAAATTTGTCCCCATAATTTGCCATTTTTATAGTGTTTCAGGTACATTATTTTGTTATTTTTTTAGAAGAGTTGACAAAGTATGTTCTTCACCTATTTATTTTATTTATATGCACTCACTGGCAGTGTATGACGTCAGAACTGACAGTATCTTTAAAATTTAATCAAAATCAGTCAAAAATTGACATTTTTTAAAATCTTTTTTCGAAAGGGAAATATAGAGCGATTCTTTGAACGAACTTTTTGTCACTTATAAGAACTGGAGAGATAAATCTTTGGTGAAAATATTTTGTTTGTTTAAGGAATCGCTCAATGTTTTCTTAAAGAAAAACTGCATGAAAACAAGCCGTTTTATGCTAAAAATGTGATTTTGGCGGGAAAAGGTAGACTTTATGTCATATTTTTATATTGTGGACACTTAAAAGAAAATGAAAATGATGAAAAAACTTCCAATGTATATCTGTACAAATAAAACAAAGAATTACAGTAAAATGACAATGTTCATTTAATGGGGCCATTTTAGGCTCAAACCATATAATTATAGTCCTTTGAAATATATGCTAAAGACATGTATCTCAACTGGATAAATGCTTTGGTTGAAAGTTTTACATATTTTTCAATACAGTAAAACTTGTTTAGTACAAATACGAATAGAGCGAATTCTCAGATATAGCAAAGTTTTTTGAATCCCTGGTAAAATTCTAGATCTTAACAAATCTTTGCAAAATTTTACGTTTATAACTAATTCGGATACAATGAATTTATGGATGTAGCGAACTGATTTTAAGTCCTGTGGAGGTGAAAAATAACCAAATTTAACACTTTTATAACAAATTTGTTGCAGTTAAAAAAAATTTGTCAATGTTTGTACTGTTTGAATTCCATTGTAAATAAATTATCATATTTGTAGGTGAAAGGGAAATCATTGAAAAATGCATCATCTAATTGTTTGGAAGAACAACTAGACTCCTATGTTCTTGGGCAGGTTGGATCTGAGCTCTTTGCAGAAGCACCAGACTCGGCAATGTTCCCATGTTCCCTGGGAATGATATTAATGGAAACCACGGTAAATGTTAATGTTTTATGGGGGAATATAGGTTACAACTATCAAAAGCATTTCTTTTACAGATTTAAACTACTTGCAATGAATAACATGGCTAAAAGATTACGTTATGGATGTAATAGCACTTTTTAAAACAATAAAAAATTTATCCATTTATTTTTAGCAATTTGTGTTAGAAATGCTTATCATTGCTACTCTTTTGAGACCATCCTAAGACAAAGTTAAAGGTTGAACTTTATGTGAAAGCATACTCATCTTTTTAAAATTAGCAGAAATGTTGAAAATTATGAGGAAACATTCTCAGATTTTGTAATTTAAAGTTAATTAAAATCATGATTCCTTGGGTTGGATAGGGCCATAAAGGTATATAGGGATGTGTCATGATTTTGTTCAACATTTATTTATCCAGTTTTAGCTCACCGAAATGAAGGCTAGAGGAGTTTATGCTATTGGTGTCAGTGTCTAAGCTTGATTAAATTTTTTGGGGGGCTATCCTATATCTAAGTTATTACTGGTTCTAACCTCACCAAACTTGCATGGATGATGCATCTAGGGATACTTATGTACTATAGTTACATACTGAGCCATAAGTTTGGGATGCTTGATGAGATTAAGGTATTTTTAGCAAGTTAATTAAAGTCTTTTGGCCTTTTCTACCAGCATATCTAAGGTATTGTTAGTCCAAACTTTATCAAACTGGCATAGATTGTTCATCTTGAGAAACTGACAGAATTTTGAATCAATTCACGTTGTTTAGAATAAAGTGTGCTCAAATCATGACTCCAGTGGTATGTTGGGGGCACAATAAAGGATTAAATAATTCTACATAGGAATATATAGGGGTAAATCATTAAAAAGTCTCCTTCTCAAAAATATTTCACAAGAAAAGTTTAAACTTTTGTGGAAGCACCTTCTGGTAATGTAAATTGATGTGGTATGTGATCTCTTACGATAGGGTGGGGCCACAATGAATTTTTTCCAATTGTCATATTTTAATGCATTTATGTACCAAAAAAAAAGGAAAGAAACTTTGTTATATTGTATAAATATATTTTATATTGGACTTGTGAATTAAAGTTGTCTGGGTGATAATTACGTCATTTGGGCAATTTGACTTATGAATTAAAGTTTGTTGGGTGAAAATAAAAATATGTCAGTCAGGCTTTGTTGCTCAGGTGGGAGATGTGGATCACTGGGCCATTTGTTGTAAAGAGTTGCTTAATAATTAATAGAATAATGGTGCTTTCTTATGTTTTACTGTTATCACATGTGATTCATCACATTAAAAGCTTCTTTTTTTTAATTTTTGCAGATCATACTTGTCTTTTTAAAAATGAAAATAGAGAGTGCAGAACTTCCACTCGTAGATAAAGGAATTATTCATTATACTAGACCTTTTGACATACTGAAAAAGGAGGATAGGGGAGAGATTTTTGAATTTATGTACTGGCTTGGTTGCATTCAAAACCGTTTCGACTAGCATTTGTTTGAGATACAGCATCATAGAAAGTAAGTATAGTTTACTTTTAACCATATCAAATTATCTCCTGTGTTGTTAAGCTTTTTCAAATTGTCTAAACTGACATATTTTGGACAAGGTGAGGCATATGAAAAAAAAGAAGAAAAGAAATGCTAGTTAAATTGATCTGGCAAGGAAAAATATCCAAAAGTCATTTTGAGCCATCTTCTTGATTTGTTTCCAAAAGATTTACCTTACAAGTGCATATGGTTTTTGAGAGGAAAATTTTTATAAAGATTTTCCCTGTATATCTCCAGGAAACCAAGGAATGTATTTTTTCACTTAATATTAGAGTTTTCTTGTCATGCGATTTTTACCACTTTGTGAAATATTATTCAGTATTTTTTTCATTTTTCATGTGAAAAGTCCCTGATGATAGAGATCTTGGGCCTGTGAGGATTGAAGATATTGTTAATTGTGAATGAACCTGTATCTTGGTGGGAAAGAAGAATATTCATAATGTCTCTAGTGGATTGTCCTCCATTCATGCTGAGGAAAGTAAAACCAAACATAGCAAGATAATTGACTGCTTTCCAAAAGATGCATAAGTGGATGCAAAACAGGTGAAATGGAAGCGAAAACTGGTATTACCCAGATAAGAAATTGCAGAAGATGTGTTGATGGATATATTTCTTTTCTGTGGTACATTGGTACATCCATAGCAAGAGACTCATCAGCGTTGAACATCTTTAAATCCTATCATTTTGAATCCCCCTCCCCCTTTTTAGAGATATGTTTATCTTCTTTAATGCTCATCTCATCAACTTGTAGACTTCCTTTATAAACTTATTGTGACATTTTTTTTCTTGCCTCATTCAACATCCAGTTCAACATGGTTAAATTCTAAAATTAATATCAAAGAAGAATAGATTCATATTATGCTGATAAGTAACTAAATAGATTTAAAATTGTTTGTTAGCACTGTAGTACCATTTCATTGTGATAAGAAGTCAAGTAGAAGATTTTGCATATGCATGTATTTCTTTTTCCAAATCAATTGACATTGCTCCAGATGTATGTATAATCTTTTAGAAAAAGAAGTAATGTTTAAAATGATTTTGTGCAATTCCAAATTCAGTCAGTGTCATTTTATGTTTTAAAATCACAGCATTATTTGCATTAATCTTTTGGGAAAATCAAAATAAGTGATTGGAGGACTGAGAAAGGGGTTCTTTCACTAACATGAAAGCATTTATGTGTTTGTTTTAGTTATGTATGGATGGTTCATTAAAAAAGGGGCATTGATATAATAAAAGTACAATGACTCAATTCCATTGGCTACACCATGCTATGTACCAGGGCTTACTCATTTCTACTGGCTACACCATGCTATGTCCCAGGACTTACTCAAATCCACGGGCAACATTATGCTAATTATCAGGACTTACTAAATTCCACTGGCTACAGCATGCTATGTTCCAGGACTTACTCAATCCGCTGGCTACACATACTTTGTACCAGGACCTACTCAATTCCACTGGCTACATTGCTATGTACCAGAACTTACTCAATCCGCTGGCTACACATGCTTTGTTCCACAAGCAATTTTATTTACTACATAAAGTATCAATCCTCAGATCCAATTACCGTGGAAATGTATGTATCAAGACTTTTAAAAATGATGTACCAAATTAAATTAAAAAGATTCTATAAACATTAACTTTTTTATATTTCAACAACAGTATATCAACATTGACCAGCATCAAATCTTACGGCCAACACAGGATTACAACAACTCAAGGATCCAAATGTAGAGTTTATGTTTAATCCTTGCCGACAAACATTTTTCGGGTTTTTAAATTTTGATTAGTTTTTGTACATAATCACGATAGCTTAGATATTTTCCACAAATGAAAATCAAAAAAGGGAAAGAACTCCACTTTGGAACAATAAGAGTACACTTGGCCTTACAGCTCACAAGGTATTTGATCGTCTTAATAATCAGAAAAACAGGTGACACAAGCCAGGTTATTTTTCATTCAGTTCTGACAAAAGCAATTGACATTTTTTGAACCTGGATTCAAAAACAAGGAGTTAAATCTCCTTAACTTTTTATTATACGAACTTGCAGGGCGATATATTGTATGAGGATCCCACAATTCATCCATGAATCGGAAAAATTCCTTAGTCACACCCCAATCTTCATAGTCTATGATGTTGCTTTTACATGTATAATGAGCGACGATATTTTTTTTTGTCTCGGAATCCATTGAATATCAATATATCAATATAAGCAGAGAAAGTATTCATCGCTCTTATAACTAACTCTTTTAACCCCCCCCCCCCCCCCCCGAGTAATTAACTCTTGTAATTCCAATTTCATACTCCCACATTGCATATTTTTTTTTACACATTGATGCAAATCTGTCTTGAAAAGAGTTTAATAGCTCTTAATTTACACGAAGAACTTTTCTTGGTCTCTCGCACTTTCCACATTTAATGAAAAACCTCTTGATTTACATCAACAGTATAAGACCAAGCTGCATCATGCTTGCATCAGAATAAACAATAATATCTTTCTCAAAAAACACTACTTCGTTTCGTTTTGTTAGATACAAAAATATTCAATAGCCAACAATTCAACTCTTTCATATTTTCAAATAACAATAGCGTGTCATAATTCTACAAACATTCCCGAAGACGGGAGAGAGTGAAATAATTTTACCTGTTACCTTAGCAAGTTGTCTCACCGTAAAACTTAAGGCATTAATTTAAACAAACACTCTTATGAAGAGTAAGTCATCAACCCAGATATCAGGACGTTATTGTTGGGCCAACAATGTTCCTTATGTTGGGCCACCGTATGCATTTAACATTGGGTCAATGGCAATTTGCTCATCGGCCCTTAATCCGACGATGATAGACATTTGATTGAAGATGTGTTTAACCGGTTTCAATTTGTCTTCGGTCAAAAATTGACTTTTTGTATTATTTTTGTTTTGTTTTACTTAGAAATAAATACAGAAAAATTTCTTTACAGAATATAAAACATTCATTTTCTTTTTACAAGATGAATGCATTTTTGTAACAGATTAATACATGAGAAACGGAAGACCTTTTTGTTGCTATAGCAACAAGAGTCTAGTTTTTTTTCCTTTTACTTGTCTATATAAACTTGATTCTGATTGGCTAACATTTATATGTTTATTCAAACTTGAATGGTTGCTCTGTGGTGACATTGTATGTTGTAAGACTATGTGTAGCGTATCGTCGAAAAGCGATTATACAATTTCACAGGTTTTTATGAGAAAAAGGAACCTAAACACGCTGTTAAACTCTTCGTAGTCTTTTTAGAAGGTGAACCACAAATAAAAATTAGTGGTATTGTTTGCAATTTCACAAATGATATCCTCGCTAAATATATTATATCTCGAAGTATTTTTCTATCGGAAAGTAATGGATGCACCATTTTTCTTACAGTGACCTTGAACTTGCATAAATGACCAAAGATCAAGGTCAAGGCAGGTCACAAGAAATCTTTGTGTCAAAACTTAGCTTCTACTTATTTTTTATTACAAGATAAGACATGGACAGGAATTATGCATTTTTTTCTTCCACTTACCTTAAACTTGCTAAATGACCTGAGTACCTGACTCAAAATCATGACAGATTATCAGCAATCTATGTGTGAAGTAAAAACTTCCAATGTTTCTTATTAAGTGTAACGGGATGGGAGAAATAATGATGGACCAGACCAGGATTCGAACCCGGCCCCCCCTGAATCTACCAACTCTACCAACTGAGCTATCTGGCGCCGGTATTCAAACCGGTCTGACCAGATTTGGTTTCCAAAAACTAGATAGATGTTGTCTATCAGAAACTCAAGCATCTTTTTAATGTCAACATCAGAGTACTTGTGTGTGCAATCAGAATAACAAAATAATTTTTAAAGATTTCCAATGAAAATATATTTACATCTCCACATTAGCATAACAATAGTGAATAAATTAGATATCCGTGTACATAAATCAAAAACATTCATCATATTCACCGAAGGTAATTCAGAATGACTATAAATTATTTAACATGTACTTGATATAATCAATTTTTATGCAACAATTTAAATTTGTATAGTCCAGGGGCCAGAATCGGCAACAACATGTGTAGAGTAATTGCAGTTAGTCCCCATATTCGATGTTCTCCCCCAAGATAAACAGGAAGTGTATAGCCAGATTTTAGTGATGGTAACTTTCCTCTTTTGAATTGAGTGGATCCAACATTTTTTCTATCACAAAGAGATGAAATTGTCCTTGTAAAAACTTGTTCTACCTACAACAATTTGAAAAAAAATGTTAAAACACTTATAATAGCAAGTGGTCAGGTACAGCATTAATGGTGGTTTATCTGCTAATTGCAAATGTGTCGAGACAATTTGACTTTATACCTCAGTCTTGTTCAGGTGTAGATTATGGTTCTGTAGTTCACCAATGCTTGCTATAATTGGAGTCACCAAAGTTTTTCCATTCTATTAAATAAAAGTAAAAATCAGATACTCAGCTTAATAAAGAGCACTATTCTCCTCTTCGGGTTATCATATATATATTGACTTTAATCCGTTGATTATATATGATTAAATTAAGATTCTTTGATCGTCGCCCATGGATTGCTACCAAGAATCTGATATCAAAAAAGGTACGAAACGATTTTTAAACATTTTTCTTATGTTTTTCTATGTTAAACTTTGCACCCCGACTGGGCCCCAATTTTGGTCCGAGGGTCACAATTTTTAGACGGAGGCTCTCTGAGCCTCCTCTATTGCTACCGGTCAGCTCACATGTGACGTCGATAGTGGATTTGACGGACACCACCTAGCGGCAAAAATTGCAATATTCGTTTGGGATTCACATTTCAATATTATTATTGAAATAAACATCTTATTTGCATTTACAACAAAAAGAACTATACATATTGCGATCAATAAACATAATTTCTCTCGAAAATTTTAGTTTACATGTCAAATTCCAAGTATGAATATGCATCAGTTTAAGAATACATGTAGCAATGGTGTGTAATCGTTTAGTGGCTATTTGTACTTTTTATACAGCTTCCTGTCCGTGACGTCAAATAATGAGGATTCCTCAAGAACCATCTTGTGTTGACCGAAATATTGAATAATTATGAGATTCAATGGATAAACACGGCGTGGTTCTTAGTCTGTATCGTATATTACTTGCGCATTATCAATTAATCTCCTGCGGAGATATATCTTTCTAAGTATTATAAAAGCTACACTCCCGCCCCCGGCATCGATCCAATAAAATGATTATTCAACAAGTTGAACCACTGCTATGCGATCTTGAGTATTCCCCCAATTAAGTACAGACAACCGTGATCGTAGCATGGCACATTTTAGTTTAGCTTTACTTGGCATGCATACTAAACCTACTATAAGGATAGTGAAACAAATAAATTAAACATCCAGATTACACCCTTTAACGCAACGCCACCCCCCCCCCCTACACACACACACATTCAGTGTGTGCATAGGTATAGTACCCAGGCCACATGCTGTGAGTTTGATTAATCCTGCATTGTCTGGCCAGCGCTGTCCATTTCAAAGTAAGTTGGGAAGTCAGTGTGTTTTAGCAAGCTGATACGAGAATTTCGCTTGAAAAAAGTGTAAAAACATTTTACAGAATGTACATATTTTCTTTTAAAAGTGAAGTACGGGGTATTACAAGACCTACCGCGGTATTTTATTTTAAATTTAGCTTTAAAAAGATATTACAGCGAATTCTCTTCATCTTGGATATTTCCCTTTTTTAACAATAGTTAGATAAAAGAATAAAGTCGTGCATATACTGAAAGATCTTTTTTACAGCAAAAAAGCTCGCAATTGCGTGTTAAATATTTTTCCGAAATTCTAAATTTATATCTCTTAAATTTTGTTTACCCCACAAGTAAAATCTGTATAAATTCGTAATATTTTCATCCCTTGCAGAAAGTCACGATGAAATGTTTACAGTTGATGCGCTAAGCTGTTGATCAAAAGGCTGAGCTAGCAATATTTTCTTTTTGGTCCGCCTGAAATGATTAAATTAACGCTTCGAAATATATATATCTGATCACTCTCTGCAATCGTATCGTTCATTCTGCAAAAGAAAAAGAACAACAGCTATGCGAGATTGAGATCATGCAAGTATTACCTACATGTTACATTAGGTGGTTAAGCATGAACGATTTTTTTTCATATATATAAAAAAAATTTATAATTTAATTTAAAATTTACTAACTAACAAAATATTTTTTGTTAGTAATTTGTTTTTGCATATTCCATAAAAGACCATGAATATATTAGCAAAGTAGTTTCTGTCCTGTAGTATTTAGAATTGCAAACTCTTAATTAATACCCTAAACCTTATATACCATAAAATTTGAAGAAGAAAAAACCATTATTATTTTTGGGAGTTGATTTTTATCAACTCTTCTATGCAGTTACTCTGGCAAACCGGAAGTGAAACTGTGTTTGGACCTAACCACAGATCATCGCCGCTGACAAGACCTTGTTCTCGAAAATAATCGATAAATTCGATGTAATGCATTCTGAAGCATTAAATATTATTATAGTTAAATATTGCTTGGATCCATATAATTTTCATGAAATATTTACATTACTAATACATAGTTTGATGGAATTTATTCTATCTTAAAATATTACGCAACATGATTCACCGCCACGGGCCGATTTGGGCCGATTGTTAGAAAACACGTGTCTGAATTGAATAAACATTTGGTTTTATTCTTTATTGTAAAGCTTACAGATGCATATATTTACTTTTTCTTTTTAGATATATTAATGAAGAATTTTACTAAAAAACCAAAACGTCAAAACATTGCTAAAATGACATCATAATTCACGCTATTACGTCACAAAGCGCCACGTAGATCATGTTAAAGCCGGGTTAAATGATGCAGAAATAGTATGTAAGTCACAATCGTAGCTGTATCTAATATGTTTTACGGTGCTACCGTTCTGGCGAGCGCAGCAAGAATTACACATACTGTAATCATTGCATCATTGTCAACTTATAGTTTTATTTAGGTACCAACGAACGGTACCCTCAACGAACGTCAAAGAATTGTTGAGAGAGTATTGCTCTACAATAAGTATGCCAAAGGTACTAATTTTAATGGTTATGATACATACAGCGCAACCCCCTACCCAGAGAGAGAGAGAGAGAGAGAGAGAGAGAGAGAGAGAGCGGTACGTGTTTGTAGGTGTGTAATTTCCCACTTTTAAATTTAATGGTCTGACTATATGCAATAACTACATAATTTTTTTTACCTGTTTATTTTTTAATTTTATTCCTTTTTATTTAGTTCAAAATGTCCTATTGTTTATTTCCTCCATACTCAGTACCAGTCTCATATACTTACCTGCCTAACGTTACTGTACATGCATGCACAATTATTTAGTTTAAAAATGGATCGATATGACAGTAAAGTATGGCTCTTGCTAGTATATATATATAAAATCTCTATATTAAAAAAAGATTAAAAACAAATCATATACACTGTTCAGATGTTTTTATTGATTATTTATCATAAATTTCAGTATATATTGTGAATTATTAGGTTAAGTACTAACTAACAAAATATTTTTTGTTAGTAATTTGTTTTTGCATATTCCATTAAAGACCATGAATATATTAGCAAAGTAGTTTCTGTCCTGTAGTATTTAGAATTGCAAACTCTTAATTAATACCCTAAACCTTATATACCATAAAATTCGAAGAAGAAAAAACCATTATTATTTTTGGGAGTTGATTTTTATCAACTCTTCTATGCAGTTACTCTGGCAAACCGGAAGTGAAACTGTGTTTGGACCTAAACACAGATCATCGCCGCTGACAAGACCTTGTTCTCGAAAATAATCGATAAATTCGATGTAATGCATTCTGAAGCATTAAATATTATTATAGTTAAATATTGCTTGGATCCATATAATTTTCATGAAATATTTACATTACTAATACATAGTTTGATGGAATTTATTCTATCTTAAAATATTACGCAACATGATTCATATTATGTTTTCCTAGCATTCTTAAAATTGTCGGAAAAGCCCGAAAATTCATTTTATGAAATTATGCGTTATTTAATTACGGATAAGAAACTACTTGGCATGCGAAATTACATATTGTTAATTTTAAGATAAATATCAATCGATGAAATCAACTCCCGTCGGTACTTCAATACTTCGAATTATTAGATTAATCTCCTCCGCAATGATGCCTCCGTCTCTCAGTACTTTGAGTACTTTGATTACAATTTAGAATCCTCATTTAATATATACAAGCTTTTGGGTAAATATTGGCATTTGTGGTGCAGTGTTTCTCGAGAAGATTTTAAAACATTTTTCCTACCTATGTCTATGGTAAACTTTGAACCCAGTTTTGGTCGGATGATCACGATTTTTACAATTTAGAATCTTCACTATATATACAAGCTTTTGTGTAATTGCATATCTGCAATTGTGTAATTGTGCAATTTATGTTATTGCATATCTGGTGCAGTGGTTCTTGAGAAGAAGATTTTTAAAGACACTCACCCTATACTCACTGTTTCGCGATTATGTCTCTTTTAAAAAAGGTTACCCCTTTATTTTAACAATTTAGAATCCTCTTTCCATAAGGATGCTTTGTACCATGTTTGGATAAATTTGGCGCAGTGGTTTTAGAGAAGAAGTCAAATATGTGAAAAGTTAACAGACGGACGGACAACAGATGATCAGAAAAGCACACAAGAACTTCAATTCAGGTGAGCTAAAAACTAGCTAGACATAGAAAAGGTGCAAGACAAAATTAATTTGTTTTTATGGATCCTCAACACCCAGCGACTTCTACTTTTTTGACAGTATGTCACAACATGGCGATTTTAACACATCGTTATACAGTTTATATCGCCAAAATTTAGTGTTTATCTCTGTGGCGCAATGTGTGTAGCTTCGACCTACCGACCCCCAGGTCCCGAGTTCGAATACAGCAGGGATTTTTTTCCATGAATAGCGGTAAAAAAATTAAAAGTTCATTTTATCCGCAAAATTGAATTTTTTTCTGTCATTTTTCAGCCGAACATATGCTAGAAACCCATTTTTTAAATAATTAAGAAAAGAACGAGCTTGTTCGCAGAACTTTTCCCAGGTGTTTTGAGGACCCTTAAAATGAAATTAAATGAAGATATAGGTCTAAAAAAAATGCTAAAATTCGCGCATTTACTTTTTAATTTGATGGATTTGTTTTTAATGCTTTACTTACGAGATATCTTAGATATAATTTAATGGAAATTAAAGCGTTGAATTAAAAAGTACCCTTCAAATACAAAATGGAATCTGCAAACAGAACGCATGACAAAGGAGAGTACTACAGTATTTCTCTATTTCAAAGAACCGTTTTATAAAGAGATAATTAGTTCATTAGATCTAATTACATTTTCGTGTATTTCTAGAATTTATTTTATTAAGAATTTAATTTCGAAAAATCCATATTCTCATTATTATTCTGTTAAAATTATTAAATTTATAAAAAAATTCTTTTTAGATTTCTTTATTTGTAAAAGTTTAAGCCCTTTCCCCAAGGATAATTTGCACCAAGTTTAATTCAAATTGGCCAAGTGGTTCAGTCAGTCTTTTTTTTTCTGTGTCATTAGACATTTTTAAACATTTTATATACATTAACACTAAATGACCATTTTGGCCACACCTTGCATTAAGAACCCCTATCCTACACACTATATTAGTGTTTTGGCCCTGCCCTAGATTCAAATCCCTACATGGGGAGACATGAAAATTAAATTTTTAATAGATGGCTTCATTTTCTTTCTTTATATGCAGTCAGTTTTTATTCAGTATCAGCAGAATTAGTATAGAGCTAAAGAAGAGGATTTTTAGCATTCATTGCATTAACACTATTTGACCATTTTGGCCCCACCCTAGAGTCAGAACCCCTACCTTGGGGGACAAGAAATTTATAATTTTGTTAAAGGACTTCCTGATTAACATAACATGAAGTTTGTTTTTTTCTTATAGATGTGTGAGAGTAGAGAGGAAGATTTTTAAACATTTTATGCATTAACACTATACTGTCATATCACCCCCCCCCCTTTTACAGCCTGAACCCCTTACCCAGGGGCCATGAATTTCATAATTTAGGCAGAGGAGTTCATGGACATCATAACCATGCATTAAGTATTTTTCCCCACATGTGTAGGAGCAAAGAAGAATATTTTCTAAGATTTAGTACATTTTCACAATATGGATATATAGGCCCCGCCCTAGGGCCTAAACCCCTAGCTGTCACAGCGGTCATGAATTTCATGATTTAGGTAGAAGACTTCTTGGACATCATAACTATGCATTTAGTTTTGAACAAATATATATGGGAGTAGAGAAGAAGATTTTTTGCATATTTGGCCCTGCCCGTGGCGCCCAAGGAGTGGTACAGTCCATGAAATTCACAATTTAGATTCCTCTTAGCATATACCATAGAAATGCTTTCGCACCAAAAATGGTAACAATTGGTTGTCTTGTTTTCAAGAAGTTAAATATGTAAAATTGTTAATGCACTGAGTGACTTGGGGGATCTAAAAATTCTCAATTTTTTAAAAGAAAGTGAATGAAATCCATATGATAAAATCATATTGTTTACATATATAAACATAATTGTTTTATTAATAAATGTTCCTAATTACACATTAATTAAAACATAAGCTTTCAATTGCTGTGATCTTTGTAACATCTGCATAAATATGATCTCATAGATATGATCTCTTGATCACTTACAAAATTCACACATTAATAAGGAAAATTTTTGCACATCAAAAGGCTCATATTTGGAAATTTATTATCAAATGTAAATATTATAGAATATGAATAAAGGTTCAACTATACTACTCTGCTTGGTAAACTCTGAAAAGATCCCCAAACAGCTTCTCTGGGAATTCTCAAACCAATTTCTTCCTGTGTCTCCCGCAAAGCTGTTGTTATCAAGTCATGATCTGTATCATCCATCATTCCTCCTGGAAAACTAATTTTAGAAAGAAAAAAGTAATTCAATTGTTCTTGTTTGCAACTACTCATGGAGATATTTGCACAGATTAAAAATACAGGTACTGTGAGCAAGCTCATAAATGTTACACCCCCCCCCCCCCCCCCTCTAGAAAAAGTAATAACTATTTTTCTATTTTAGAAAATGATGGATGCTATCTATTTAACATCTATGTTCTATCAATAACAACTGCTCTTTTTTTTTTTTAATTTTTAATGCTAATGTGAGTACATGAACCAATTTCTATTCTTAAATTCCATATTATTTCAACTTAACTGTTAATGCATGAAGATATTTGCATCCTTATGATAACAATCATGACTTGAATCAAATGTTAAGGTCAATTAAGATCTAGTAAATGATTCCAAAGTGTCTTTTTGGTGCTAGAAACATTATGACGTCATAATTTATTTGAAGAATCTTTTTCCCGTACTTTATGGCTTCAAAGGAATTACGTAGAAAAATTAAAAAGAAATTCTTGACACTCTATATTAAATCATAGAAAAAGTAATCCTGATACCTATATTCAATTTTACATCATTTTAAAGGGGAGGTCAAGAGCTTGTTTAATTCCGATAGGGGATAGATTGTAGACATTCTAGATAAATTTTATTTGTCAAAAATGGACAAATCTCCGAAGTTTGTTCCTTATTTCCTTCTTATTTCATTGAAAATGACAGTTTAAAACATGTTTTTTCATTGTGTTTACCAAATATTTTAGCCCCATACACCCTATCAAACAAAGCTATTGTTATGAAGCATCATTGAAAGAATTTATATCTTAAATTTTATAAACCTGTAGGCACCTTTCATTTACTGGATCTTGACCTTAATCCACATGTCAAGCAGCCATTAAATGTTTTGAATTTTTAGTATACTGAGCCTGCATGATTATTTTTTTTCATAAATTTTTTTCCATACAATTTTTTTCAAAAAAAGATCAAGTACATCGGGGCAGGTCATTTTCAGAGGGGCAGACAAGGATGAGAATCTAACAATTAATTTTATGTGGCCTGACACAAGCAAGCATTGTGTCAAATTTTACCTACTAATAATTTCCATTAATACAAGATGTGAACCAGACAAGAATTAAGCATTTTTTTAACAATGACTTTAAACTTGCCCAAATGACCTTCAGTCAAGATAATGGCACACCCCAAGGTCATAAGCAATCTTTATGTGAAGTACGAACTTTCAATGTTTCTCCATAAGTAAGATATGGACCTGGCACGAATTTGCACTTTTTCTACTAGTGACCTTGACCTTGCCCGAATGACCTTGGGTCAAGGTCATGACACACCCTCAGGTCATAAGCAATCTTCCAATGCTCCATAAGAAAGATCTAATGGACCAGACAAATTTTGCACTTTTTCTGTCAGTGACCTTGACCTTAGCCAAATGACCTATGACATATTTTTATGTGAAATCCCAAACCCCATTTGTTGTTTTAGTATTTGTAAAGATCTATACTTATTACCCCCTTCAACTTTGTGGCCCCACTTTTCTCTAGGAAATCATAGTTTTAATCAAACTCCAGCATCCAAAACCCCACTCAGATGCAGCATCTAAGCCTGTCATGTACATCAAATGATCCTTGCCCTTGATGATACATCCCCAGTTTCCTTCTCTTGACAGGGGTTGACCTGTCAGCAGGTCCAGTACAATGTCTTGATTTAGCAATACTAGTATAGATTGAATAAGCATTATTAAGCTATGACAATTCCGAATTGCTTGATTTAGCTAATTTTGTCATACATTTTTCTTAAATGTGTAATATTTTCAGCAAGTATAAAAATTCAACAATTGTGTCTCTTAAGAGACTTTGCACTTAACTTTTAAAAGTTTTGAGGCAATTGATTCATGACCACACAGTAACTTCTTGAGTTGAATGACATATAAAGAGGGCCAATTCTGATAAACAAGATAATTCAGCACAATATACTTATCCACACCGCATTGCACACGATGTGATGGACAGTTACCCGAACAATGGAAATGTATTTTTTGCTAAAAGTGTTCAACAGCTGCCAAGTTAAAACTATCTTTAATTTGGGTTGCTTTTTAAATAGCGAGAATATTAATGTAGTAACAAACATGCAATCTTTTTTACATCAAATTCTAGTAAGTAACTGCATGTAAATAGCTTTATTTTATACCCATCAATTTTTCCCTTCTTGGTACTGTCAATATTACAGAGTGTGATCCGATTTTCTGGATCACCACACTGTGGTTTTCCAATTACGTATCACCACTCTCTGAAGCTGATGACGTAGTAAACATTAAATAATGTCTGTATTAACTATTTTAGCACGTTTTAAAAGAGCTTGTTTCAAAATAGCTTTGGTATATAAATAAACAACATGCAGTTGATTTAAAAAGATAGTTTTGTGATTAAAGCTTTTAAATAGACAAGGGTATATAATAAGTTTATCATTATAACAGTAACTTGATCCAAAGAGCTGGATCAGGTATCGTTGTCAGACGTGGATCATCAGATCAAACTCGACGCTTTGAGTCTTATTTGATCTAATGATCCGCGCCTGGCAACTCGACATGTTGATCCGACCCTTTGGATCAACTTACTGTTATAATAATATATATCGGCACGTCTTTTAACCCCAAGGAACCCCAAGGAACCCCAAGGAAACCCCAAGGAAACCCCAAGGAACCCCAAGGAAACCCCAATGACAGAAATAAATAACTATTGATACCCAAGGGGGTCTCATTAGAGTGCAAGGGTCACTCCTTACCCTTGGTACCCCAATTATACCCCAAGGAACCCCAAAGATAACTTAATAATACAGATTTATAACTCCTAATACACCATAGAACCCCAAGGAACCTCAAGGATACCCTAATAATACAACTTTTAAACTCTTGGTACCCCTGGGGACTCACTGGTATTCCAGACACACCTCTAAGAACCACAGGGAACCCCAGGGATATCCCAAGGAACTCCAAGAATACCCTAATAATACAGAATCATAACTCTTGATACTCCATAGAACCCCAAGGATACCCTAATAATACAAATTTAAAACTCTTATTAACCTCGAGGACTCATTGGTATTCAAGATACACCTCTAGGAATCCCAGGGA
Source organism: Magallana hongkongensis (assembly GCA_015776775.1). Classification (NCBI taxonomy): domain Eukaryota; kingdom Metazoa; phylum Mollusca; class Bivalvia; order Ostreida; family Ostreidae; genus Magallana; species Magallana hongkongensis. The sequence continues at coordinate 16,352,612 of CM027469.1, forward strand.
ACCCCATGGATATCCCAAGGAACTCCAAGAATACCCTTATAATACAGAATCATAACTCTTAATACTCCATAGAACCCCAAGGATACCCTGATACATTGTAATACAAATGTAAAACTCTTGATAACTCTGGGGACTCATTGGTATTCCAGATACACCTCTAAGAATCCCAGGGAACCCCAGGGATATCCCAAGGAACTCCAAGAATACCCTAATAATACAGAATTATAAATCTTGATACTCCATAGAACCCCAAGGATACCGTAATACGTTGTAATACAAATTTAAAACTCTTGATAACCCTGGGGACTCATTGGTATTCCAGATACACCTCTAAGAATCCCAGGGAACCCCAGGGACAGTGCTGGTGAAGCCATTGTGTATACATGTAAAGGGTTATGTTGGCCCTTTAATCCCTGTCCAAGAGCTACCACCAATATACAACGGGTGTCTACCTGCAATTAACAGGTATTTTGGTGCCTCTCAGGTGAACATTCTGCACGCATAATGGGTCAATCCATTGTGTTGTACCCACGAAGGGGAGATAGCCCCACTCCACACTTCCATTATCACTTCTCAAAAGTACTCCAATAAGGGTAACACACCCTATGTCAATAGTAAAACAAGTTTGGGTCTTTGTAACTGAACAATATCTTTCTCCACTTCATTTGAAAATTTCACCGAAGAAACATTGTCATATTAAGTGTTCATATGAATGGTTCACCAGAAGAATTGCAGACTTCCTTGTGGTGACATAAAATTTAGTGCCTTATTTTCATGAATTTGATATAATTTGTTACTGATTCAATATTGGCTGATCATCAGTTGGTAAGAGACAACAAATTCTGCCAATTAACGGTACTCGATTATGATTTTCAACGGATTTGACAACACTAATTGTTAAATTCATCCAAAGTGAACAGATATTGGAGAAACATTATTTTTATCATACCAGTATGTATTGGGGTATCACAAGTGTTCCTTGGGTTGCCCAGATGTTTTTATGATATTCCATTGAGTAATTGGGTATAATTGGTTATTAATTAGTAATATGTTTTACAGTACAACCATTGGGGTGGTTATTAAATTCTATCAATTGGGTACCTTGCAATTGGGGTTCCTACAGGTATCCTTGGGGTACCAATAGTTGACCTTTGGACTCCAATGAGTATCCTGGCCGGGGTATCAATAGTTATCAATTTTTATAATTGGGGTATCCTTGGGGTATCAGGAGTGACCCTTTGATTTTTAATGAGACCGGCCTTGGTCATCAAATTTACTTTCCACCATTGACTTTATTTGAGGTATCTATGGGGTTCTCAAGGGTATCCTTAATGGGTTCTCATTGGTATACTTGGGATTCATTTGGGTTCTTTGGGGTACTTATCACTTTAAATACATATGTATAACAGTAATATATTTACAAATTAATGTATCTGATGATATTTTTTTTATTTAATTGTTTTAATGAAAAACCAACAAAATGACTATAATCCCACCCTTTGCAGTAAATGGAAATACCGGTAGCCAAGCAATGCTCTTCTGTTGATAAAACTTTGAATATCTTTCTAATAAGAGTCTTAACAGATGCAGTTAGTTGTTTCAAATTTTCCTCACTTTCTGCTATGGCCTATGGTACAATGGAACTCCATATCAGAAAATTGATCCCATAGGACTTTATATATGATTTTCTTAGACAGGCTTTTTAAATTTAATAAACTCCCAAAACATTACCATAATTACCATACTATGTAAAAATATGTAAGAAAGAAAATTTAATATTACAAACAATTTTAAAATTGCAGAATCACTACAATCATATCAGTAATTTTAATAAATCTAATTTAAATTAGATTCCCTATAGGGTCTTTTCATCAATTTACTTGCATGACTAATAAATTTAAACAACTTCTAAAAATAGTTCACTTCTTTATTTTAATAATGATATTATTTATTTCCTTTTAAATTAGCCCCAAAGCCACTGCCCATTTTACAGATTATCAATTTTCCATACACACATGCTCCATCTAAACCATGGCTCAGATAATGGCCCCCTTGGGACAAATGAATTCAGCCAGCTCCTAAGAATTTATCATTGACAAACAAAAATTCTGCATTGTCAGTTGATAGAATACTTATAAAAGATTAATTTAGTTAACGCATAAAGACAAAAAACCTCCATTTGAATGTATTTTATATAAATATATTTTAGGGTGTTTTAAAGCTATAAATTAATAAAATCTGTAAGGATTACCTCCCTTACTTTTCAACATCAGTGAACAATATATAGAATGAGGAAAATGAAAACTGTCATAAAATCATTAAATCTTGTCTGATCCTAAAAAAATTACAGGTGCACATCTTCAGATGGTGATCAACATATGTACAAATTTTTAGACTGTTCCATGCAGTAGTAAAAAATTCTATAGGGGGGACAAAGTTGCATCTACAGAGAGACGGACAGACGGACGGACCCCCCTTAAACTTCATTTGTGGGGGTATAGGGGTATAATGAGACTCCTGGGGTATCACTAGTTACTAATTTCTATTATTGGGGTTACTTGGGGTTCTAATGAGTATACTTGGGGTTCCTTGGGGTATCCTTGGGGTACTACGAGGTGACCCTTGGATTCAAATGAGACCCCTTGGGTATAAATAGTTATTAATTTCTATCACTGGGGTACCTTGGGGTGAGCCTTTGATTCGAATGAGACCCCTGGGGTATCACTGGTTAATAACTTTATCATTTGGGTTCCATGGGGTTCTTACGGGTTTCCTTGGGGTTCCTTGGGGTACCCTTGGGGTACTAAGAGGTGACCCTTGAAGTCCAATAAGACCCCTTGGGTATTAAAATTTATTAATTTTTGTCATTGGGGTTCCTTGGGGTATCCTTGAGGTTCCTTGGGGTTCCTTGGGGTTTCCTTGGGGTTCCTTGGGGTTCCTTGGGGTTAAAAGACGCACCCATATATATTTATCAAGCTATTCTGAATAAGTTAAGAATGGAGTCTCCTTGTTGTCAGACATACTTCTTATATATTAAGAAATTTATAAAATTTTGACACAGTCAAACAGATCAAATAACCAAATGATTCTATCAGTTTAATCAAATTTGACAATCTTGTTTCTGCATAAAGGTCAGGTCAAGGCCACTACCTTTTTTCTCAACTTAAAGGAAGTGAACATGAAAAAAATAATTGTTGCTTAATAAATTATAAAAGCCTTTTGAAACTTAAAAATGAGGTCTGTTACCTATTTGTTTATTTCTATCAAGAGATTTTATCAATTTAACACTCTCAGTGAAAGGTTTATGGAGGTAATCCATTATTCCCCAGCATGCATCTGTTCTCTGACGTAGATAAGCCACATTGCTGCTGGTGACTGGGTCAATGTTGGAACTAGGCCAGTGTTTATGTACAGAGTTGATAAAAGTTGAGGAGAAAAATTATGCCTTGATGTGAAGAAAAATTTTGTGTACTGTCATGAGAAGACAAGGATTTAATACATTTCTATAAATGAACCTCAGATAACTATTTATGATTTGTACAAAAAATGAATATAGATAAATTAATTTGTGAAATATAAGACCATCACATTCCAGATGTTTGTACGGAGATGCATGTGGCAGTCAGTGTTTACATAAATAAAATGCTGTTTTTAGATTTCAATTTAAATTAATATAAAATTGTAATTCCATTTTCCAGGTGGGGTTTCTTACCGTTACTTTTTATTTAAATGCCCTGGAAATTTTTCTGATTTGTTTTTTTTTATACATAAGATCTTGATGATATGTACGCCGGTTCTGTTCTGTCAGAAGAATAACAGGACTAAGACACTTTTTAAAAGTCAGGATGCTGTGCAATGCACCTTGTGTGCTCATTTATGTAGCACACATAATATTCAAACTCATAAACAAGAAATTCCTGAGTGCAAGAAAAAATAGGTCACAATAACACTGATCCACGGACATTCCATTCTAGTTACATGTCACATTAACTGCTGGTGGGAATGCATCATTCTGAGATCCAAAATCTTCCTTCATAAAAACTGTTTAAAATGACAACTCTTTACATTCCTTTCAAGTTTCCATTCACATTTTGATGATGGCATTTTATCCCTGTTACTACACGTGTGTAAAAATGCAATGTGTCTCACTGACGGCAGCATCAGTGCTGCCCTCTCTTAGATGCTTAGAGATAACCCAGCAGGGAGGTAATGATTTTAACAATATGGCAGCGCTCATGGATTGCAAGAATTAGTTATTCTAAGTGGTATATCTTTTTACTGACGAAAGCTCTGTCTAAACGGTTTTCAGATATCATTATACACATCAAACAGACAAATTTGAGCCCTTGATAATTTTTTCATGTTCACTTCCTTTAAAGGATGATGAAAATAAATGTAGTTATTTGGATTTATGGAGACATCTGTTTAAGATATGAAGTTTCTATTCTTTAATCAATGAAATAATAAAATATTGGAATGTCTATCAGCTTGTACTACTAAATTGGACTAAATATTTAAACTAAAATTGATATTGCTTCACCCGCATTCCCTCTAATTTTCTTAAATTTTGAAGATATTTTGATTATTTTTTATGCTTCCAATATTAAAATATTTCTGATTTTTACAGATTATGAAGACTTTATATAAATTTAAGATATAAATTGACAGAAAAGCTAACATATTGACCATTTATTAAGAGAGAAAACCTAACTGATTTTAGTGATTTTTTCACACAAATCCAGGTATATAATGAGTGATTAAAATAGCTAATAAAAATATAATTTGGTAGGCATATCATATTTTAAAAACATATTCTGAAACCCAAGTATCTTATCATTAGTTCAAAGTAGTTAAAAAATTTCAACATTAATGTTATTGGTTTTAAAATGCTAAATAAACTCATGAATCTACAGCAATTCTGAATTGCAAAGAATATGATATTTTCCTATATGCCATTATGTTTTGCCAAAAATATAGTCCTAATTGTTAGATTGTAAACTTTGATTATTATATCTGAGCTCAGCTGTTTGATAGTTTTAAAGAAGAAAGAAAAATAATTTCCCTTCATCATTTAATCAAATTTACCAAGATATCTTCATTGACACATTATTATTTTTCATTCTGAAAAATTCACAGGAACAAACACAAATTTCTTATGGAGATTTATGATGGAAAATGTACCTTGCACAATTCTTCAACGTTATCATCTCTTTTGCAATGCTAAATTCCTGTAGACTTTAAATTTTAGCAGTGTATTGAAACCTGACATGCTATAGAGGGGGCGTTTCAATGGAGAAATCTTGGGATTTTCTCAAACTATTGAATGGACATTGTTTGAACCCACAGTTATTTCTAAATATCGAATAATTTACGAAAATGTTGCTGCATAAATATCTTGGGGCAGAGTTTAGCTAAATCAAAAGATTATAAATTTATAATGGACCTGGTGAGTTCCAGGGGGTTGAAAGGGCACCAAATGTAACATGTGTAATGAGTGGAATAATGATACACCTGACAGGGATTCCAACTTGCCCCAGGCCCACTGAATCTCTATAGTCAGCTGTTCTACCGTCTGACCGTTAAACACATAAAATTATAAGAGTTTTTTTTTATGGTGTCTTGGAGGCTAAAGAATGTCATTTTAAAAACAGGTAAGCAAGTATATACTCACCTCACCTCTCCTCGGTGGGCAGGGATTTTATTGGACCGCACCATAAACAGAATAGATGGTTCTCCTTTTACAGAGCACAGTGGGATTAATACAGCTGCCTTCCTATGATCCCCAGCTACTGTCACTTTTCTCAAAGAAGGCAAGTCATACTTCTGAAGTGCTTTTAGAACTCTAAGTTTGTTCTCTTCAGACAAAATATTTTCAAATGTCACTGCATTTTGGTCAAACAGTACACCGTTACAATGGAATAATTTACAGTGCCTGAAATTGAATCCCATGTTTTGCAAGCACAGGGGGATCCGTCTACACACATGCCTATTCATTTTCATTGCAGTTTGTGTGTTTCAACGTATTTACTTTATGTTCGAAATCCAAATTTTGTGAAAATACTTTTCTGTAGTAGAAGTACATTCAATCTATAATCACTAAATCAAACAACTTGATTAAACAATACATGAATTGTCTCTTTTAAAATATTTTCGAGTGCAAACGACAGTCTTGACCAAAGAGTAGGTACAAAGCTGCTCAGCAATAACGAATTTGTTTAGATTTATCGCCTATATATACGATTTTTTCCGATCCCGATTGATAAAGAATAATCTTAACAGATCGCCTAGCGCTCAAACTATATTAATTTTAGGACTTGTCCACTCAGGTAAAACCGGATTCCAAGGGACACGGGGTCCCCTCGGGATCCCTGGCCCCGAAAGGGGCATTATAAGTGTCACAGTTGATGTTTATTTAAAGAAGATATGAAGATAAAATACTGAGCACAAATGCCCATTCGGTTTACAGGTTTAGCCGTGGAATACAATTTTGAATTTATTCTTTAGCTCACCGAGACGAAGTCTAATGATCATGCTACATGTATACCCCGGCATCGGCGTTGGCGTCCGGACCTGGTTAAAGTTTTTGTTGCAGGTCCTGTATCTAAGAGCGTTTTCTCCTGGAACTCGAGTTTTCACTCTAGATACCAACCTCTTGATGCGCACGCACAAATTAAGACGAACAGAAAAATTAACTCTATGTACTCTCCAAAATGGAATATTTCTCTAATATCATACCCCGTAATTTAAAAATTTGAAATTTCGAATGAAAATGAGATGCGTATGTACCTATCCTTGAAATTTTCCTTAAATAAAAACAACAGATACAGTAATGCATTACTTTATATTGCACTATTTGCAATTATTTTTGTTCCTTTTTACATTTTTAAATTAACAAAAAACCCTGTATCGGTAATAAACGTAACTTAAATAATTGAAATAAATATAGATAATAGGTTCAAATTTTGATTCCTTTTGATATAAAAAGTTTTCACAAACTTTAAAAAAAAAAAAAATGACTCAAATTAATCAGACATTAAACCATATACATTAGTCGATATCTGTAGAATGTTTTCGAAAGATCTTTATACGGAATTCGTTGTAAAACAAACTAATAATAAAGTATAAAAGATGTGTTTCAATTTATTCTTTATTTTTATAATATCATATGTACTCATCGAAATAATACGTAAAAAAAAAATCTAGACGTCGTCTGATGGATCAATGTCCGCCATGTTGGAGAGTCCTGACCCTCCTTAGATCGAGAGTCGAACTCGATGTAAACTCGGGTTTAAACTCTCGCTGTTTATCTCAAAAACGGGTGACTAGATACGGAGCTAGAGTTCCAGAAGAAAACGCTCTAAGTTACTACTTGTCCTATCACCATGAATTTCATATGCTGGAGGAGGTTAAGGTTTTTGTATCAGGTTAGAGTTTTTGGTGCAGGTGCCCTTTGATAGTATTTCTAAGTAACTACTGATCCTAACTTCACCAAACTTGCATGGATGGTGCGTCATGTGATACTGATGTACCTGACAGGCTTGAATGCTGAATCTGAGCAACATGTTTCGGATGCTGGAGAAGGTTAAGGTTTTTAGAGCTGGTTAAAGATTTTGGAGCAGGTGCCTTCTGATGATTATATCTTAGTTATTACTCGTCATAACTTAACCAAACTTCCATGGATGGTGCGTCTTTTGATATTGCTGCCCTGCTTGGCTTGGATGCTGAATCATAGCCATAGCTTTAGAGCTTTAGAGCTGGTTAAAGATTTTAGAGCAGCCCCCCCTCTGATGATTATATCTTAGTTATTACTGGTCCTTACTTAACCAAACTTACATCTTATATGATACTGATGCATCCGACAGGCATGAATGCTGGATCTGAGCCATAGTTTTCGGATACTGGATGAAGTTTAGTTTTTTGGAACAGGTCATGTGTATGATAGATAATAGTACTATTTCAAACTTGCATAGTTGATTTAACTATAATTTAAATAAATGGCAGAGGTAGCTTCAGACGTAGAGTCTGATCTCCATTATCAAGGATGCTAAAAAATATATCTTAGTTATTACTGGTCCTAATTTTATCAAACTTGCATGAATGGTGTGCCTTATGATACTGATGCACCTGACAGCCATGAATGCTGAATCTTAGCCATAGGTTTCGGACCTTAGAGGAGGTTAAGGTTTCATGAGCTGGTTAAAGGTTTTAGAGCAGTGGCCTCTGATGATCATATCTTAGTTATTACTGGTCCTAACTTAACCAGACTTGCATGGTTGGTGCGTCTTGTGATACTGATGCATCTGACAGGCTTGAATGCTGAATCTGAACTAAAGGTTTCGAATACTGGAGGAGGTTAAAGTTTTTTTGAGCTGGTTAAAGTTTTTGTTGTAGGTGCCCTCTGATGATTATTATTACTGGTCTTAACTTCACCAAACTTGCATGGATGATGAAAAAATGACAATAACAAAGCGTTAACCATCTCAAAAATCCATAAAACGAAATAGAAATTCAAAGCAGAGCAACACGGGCCTCCAAAAAAATAGAGGTAGGATCTGGTGCGTAGGAGGAGTGAGCATCCTCTGTTAACCGGTCACACGGCGATCTTCGTCGTAATCGGTGGAAAAAACAGAAAAGTCCGTAGACAATTGGGTGATTTATTATGGTCTAACAATTAGTATAAAAAACGTCAGTCAGCATGCGCCCCAATGGAAGATTATATTTGCTGACAAGGTCGTTGTATCGACCATAGAACTTACGGAAAGATTACTTCAAACGAGACTGTTGATAGTCCTGTTTATCAACTTGTTTGTCAGTAGCTTACCTCGCCTTAGAAACTATTTATACGAAGAGCATGCCCTTGCATATCGAATTAACTGAGAGACAAAAACACCATATGCAGGTGATGATCGTATATTGCTACATAAGTAAGGAAAGTTGACTATAGAAAAATTGATATCATAAAGTTTTGTTGTTAGGTTACCATCAATGTCCATTTCCAGTAAAAAATCCAAATATGAAACAGATGACGCAGACTCTGTGGTATCTTTTATTTCAAGATTATGATGCGTCATATAATACTGATGCATTTGACAAGCTTGAATGCTGAATCTGAGCCAAAGGTTTCGGATGCTGGAGGAGGTTAAGGATTTTAGAGCTGGTTAAAGTAATTGGAGCAGGTTCCCTCTGATGATTATATCTTAGTTATTGCTGATCCTAACTTAACCAAAATACTGGATGGTGCGTCATATGATACTGATGCACCGGACAGGCTTGAATGCTGAATCTGAGCCACAGGTTTCGGATGTTGGGTGAGATTGAGTTTCTTGGGACAGGTCACATGTTTAATAGATAATAACACTATTTCAAACTTGCATAGTCGATTTAACTATAATATAAATAGATAGCAGAGGTTGCTTCAGATGCAGAGTCTGATCTCCATTATCATGGATGCTAAAAAAACCTCCTGTTTAATGATATAACATGATTTCTATTATATAGTATTCGACGATATGATACAGTATTGTTTTATATGATACAATGAAATATCACGAATAATACTGTAAAAAAGTGAAAAGATACAATATGATATTGTATATTTTTGGTACATTATGATATGATATTGTATAATGATAATTTATGTATATAATTGGACATTATTATACAATATTGTATAATATGATATTGTATTATATGTTATTTTATTGAATTATGTTGTTTCATATTATATTACAGTTTATAATATTTTATCATATGATATGATATTGTAAAACATATGATATCGTATCATATGATACGATATTGTATAATATGATTTTTGTTTATATAATATATTAATACATTTAATTGTATAATATGAGATTGTAATATATAATATTGTATCTTATGATACACTATTTTATAATAAAATATTGTATTATATAATATATTACTATAGCAGATGATATTGTACCATATGATATGTTTTATCAAATCATATTGTATCATATGATACAATATTATTATGAACCAAATATGATACAGTATCATACAATACAATGTCATATGTTATAATATTGTGGTGTATTATGTGATATGAGATAGTATCATATAACACTAAATTGTATTATATATTAGATATTATGATATTGTATGATGTGATTAGATACAATAATGTATAAAACGATACAATGTCATATTAAATGTTACAATATCATATTGCATAATTATTCATTACAGTATTATATTGTATTATATGATATATATTGTAAGTATCGTAGGATGCAATATCATATTTTGTATTATTGTATTAATAAACATTGTATCTTATGATACTGTATGACATGATCAAATGATTATCAATAGGATATCAGTAGGATGCAATATCATATTTTGTATTATTGTATTAATAAACATTGTATCTTATGATACTGTATGACATGATCAAATGATTATCATACACTATTTTAACATATGATATACGATATTGTGTTGAAACAGTATCTATGAATATCCAAGATCATTGACTATGGTTTTCATATAGTGTGATAAAGGTGGTCTCATAAAGGTGATGCCTCATAAAGTTGATGCCTCGTCTCGGTTAGCTTTGTAATCTGTGATTACCTATGTTTTCCAATTAAATCTATTCAAATATATTTAATTTATAATACAAGTTTGCAAAAGCACAATTTCTAACTATATTCAGTTTTTAATTATATATTTAACAAACGATAAGAAAAAAATATTGCCTTAAATGTCGGTGGTATCGAACCCACAACATAAAAACCTTAGATACATAAGGTTAGCTTTTGTCTGGTGCTCTAACCACTGAGCCATATCAAAGTACAAAGTACGTGTTGACATACTATGTGTGACTATGGCAACGATTTTATGGACTTGTATTATCTTTTGAAAACGTTGAATTGTTTGGATACAAAATGATATTTTTAATGTATAGTTGGTCATCTTTTCACGGGTTTTGTTGATTGAAATCGGTTTGTTTTCCATTAGACTTTTTTTAGGCTGTCAGAAACATGTGGAGCACAGACCCTTTCTACAAAAGAAAAGGCAGTGACGCTCTAAAAAAATGAAACTATTGGGAGGCTTTGGTATGGATACTCCTGTTTGAGTCAACACATTCCAAGTATCGAATATACAATGTACATAAAAGGTTAAAAATCTATGATACGTTAATATTGATTTGAATTTTTTTTTAAATATTAGATTTATTGATAGTTTCATTTTTCAGTAACTTATCACACTGCATGTCTATGAGTGCAAATAAAAGTGTGTATTGGAAGAAAAATGAAACAGTGTCCTTATTGGTGGAATATTGTTTTTTCAAAAGATTATATTTAATAGATAAAGTTTATTTTTCTGAATTTTTTTTAACATTAAAGAGAGCGTATTTTTGTGAGCTCAGTTCAAACATTGACCATTTTTCTGTGACTATTTAGTGCCAGGAAATATCCATTACTAATCCACCTATGGCTTGTAGATGCTTCAAAGAGACATAAAAAGGAAAGGATCCTAATAAATTTTATTTTATATGAAGTACGTAAAATAGCTGCAAATCAGTATTAGGCTTTTGCTGATACTTCTGATTAATTTCTATCTACTGTCAGCTAAAAGAAACGACCCGAATATGTTTTTTACAAAATCAAAAAGCATGTTACATAATCTAATCATACAAACTATATCATATTTGATAGACAGAGACTAGAACTACAGGTTTGCTCAAATTTTATTCATTCAACTAACACCAAAACATTTAACAGTTTAAACAAAATAAAAAGCATTGATAAATCTTTCAAACAGAGATTAAAAAATAGTACATCTATTGTAACGAACATTACAGAATTAAACAATTGTTATTTCAGAATTATAAACATATCTAAAAGATTATTTTGCATAGTATTTATGTGCATCCTAGAAATACAGTGACTGATACTAATCCCATTTTCAATTAATATTGATACTAATATTGATACTGATGGATATATATCGATTTTATGTTCATTTGTGTATGAAATATTGCACAGTTTAGATACATTAATTTTAAAATAAGTTTAATTTCTTAAAGCACATGTTTTGTTTTTGGAAAATGTAATACACTTTGGATTAATTAATTACAAAGACATCTGTTAAAAAACCCCAACATATTGTTTGTAATATAACAGAGACCAGTGTAGTAATTTTCGTTACAATGTGCTAAATGTATTAATTTTAATTAAATTCTTTATAAAACTTTTCGTTTCTTGTAAATGATGAAACATTTAAAATAGAAATAGCAACTTAAACATGAACAAAACCATATTCGCTCAGAGTAACATATTTAAACTGTTTTTGAATCAACTTTAGGAAATGTCCGTTACCTAAAGATTATCGAGTTTTTTCCCAAAGTTCATTGTCGATTAGAAATAACCTTCTAGACTTTCCCAAGGGTTTTAGCTCTTGATTTGGCCATATTTTCTGTTAACAAATTAAATAATTTCGCTGTTAATCATTTCCTTTAGTGTGAAAATGTCAATGAAATGTTCGATACTTTCGTATGATATGTGCGTCACTCTAGTTTACAAGGATATAATTTGAAGATACTCCAGTATGTCCTTGGCACTAATGGTGGATGTTGCTGAACCAACAATTTGTCACGTGTTTTATTAGCATCAAACAATTTGAGCTAGGATTGAAATTACAAAGAGATTCATAAAATACCGTTACGAACATTTCGGTAACGAACATTTACGTGCCTAGGCGGCTTCAAATTAAAATTGTAGTGTTTATCAAAGACAGTTTTTTGATGGCAACAAATACTATCGTATGTTCAATATTCACTTTAACAGTTGTTGCATTTACTTTCTCAGTTTCGGCAGTAACGAACATTACAGTCTTAAATCTACGCTCATACTTTTTTTTTGGTTTTTGTACTGATATGATTTAACAAAAGGAATTACATTAAATGTTTTAACATATATGTGGACAAAAATACCTCACAATGTTCTTAATAAGATATTTATATTTATTAATAGGATGTGCGACTCTTGTGATGGTTATATATCTAAAGTAACGGAGTTTACACCGAAACTGGAGACAATGTTCAAATTAATTTAAGTAATTCTTGGACTAATGAACTTAACTTATTGTCTTTTAAATCATTAAATTTTCTTACTGAAAAATAATATGCAGGAACTTATTCCGCACATTGTCCAGTTAATATGGCAAAACATCCTCTTCAAAATGAAATTTCAAAATGGCGACAGTAACGAACATGTCAGTTTTAGCATTTAATATAGATTTCTCGCTGGAAATAAACGCATTCCACTGATCTTTTTATGTGCTTTGGAAACATTTATGGACTAACTTTGTATTAAAAAATCAATTACAATTTTGCTGATTTTAATTTTTTGGTAATTTCACGGCGACATTAATTGCACCCATTTATTGAGTTTGAGTGTACATGCATTTTACACGTCTTATCCACCTATCTTCTTTCTTTTCTCTATTTAAAGTGTAGGATATTTTGTTGCATGCATTTGTTATTAATAGTAGACCCAGTATTCAACAGCGTAAGACCTCAAAGTAAATTATTTACTCTATTTTCTAGATTTTTTAAAAAACATTAGTATTATTTCAGGTACCCCTTGTTTGTCAAATTCTTAAACATTTCTGTTTTTAAAATGCTAATGAAAGTGAAACGTTATAAAGTTTGAAATGAAAAAACTAATTCATCGCGAATGAAGATTGTATAAATTTTATTGAAATTACATTAATACGAAAAAATCTAAAAAATATTCACAATATTAGTTGATTAATGAGTTGAAATATAAAATGGAATGAAATTGAAAGATTCTATTTAGGAATTGTCTTTCTTTATTTAACCTAGTCTCAGATATCTTGGTACCAATTTCTAGGTTTTGAGGAGCTTATGCTTAACCCTCGACGTTAGCCTGTATGGTTCTGTATCTAAGTTAGTACTGGTCCTCTCTTCACTAAACAGTAAACTTGAATAGATGATGCATCTGGGCCTACTTATGGACCTGATTGAGCTTACAACCGATTCAACCAAACGGCGCTTTACACCAGTCTTAAATAAAAACCATCCCTCAATCTGTATCTACTGCTTTAGATATGCGATAAATGGCTAAAAGGATGGCGGAAGTTTACATAAATACATGTACGGCATTCTTCCAAATATAGCACTGATACGCAATATTCAAAAGGCGGCGATTTAAATTTGATCAACATACAAATTAAAATGATGGAAGAAGATAAAGCTGTCATCAATTATAACTTTTATTTCACAAAGTTTATATAAAAATGTTTATAAATGCATACATTTGAAAATAGTGACAAAAACACACGATGCAGGGAAATATCATAAGGTACATTTGACCCTTAGTCAAAAATATTTTGATAAATTTCAAATTTTCTAGGTAATGTTTCATGAATACTCTATTAGAATCATTCATTATAACGTGTGTGGGATAATGAATTTCCATCGATTGAGGGACAAGACGCGAGTCCTGGGCCGTGAATCTTGGCTCAGAGGTGGAATTTCACTATCACACACACGAGTATATGATGAGTGATTACTTTTCTTTTCTCATCATTTAACATTAACAAGAGGCCCATGGGCCACATGAGCATTAATAGCCACAATGAACTCAGATTTATGGAGTCATTTACAAAATACCTGGACGATGTAGTAGAATAGATCCTGTACAATAAGATTTTCAATTTTTTTTCCAGATAGTCTTATCTTAAACATTGAGCCACTTTTAAACAGGATGACTTCAAATTCATATATCATAAGGAGTATAACAGTTCTCAAGAAGATCTTCAACAAATATCTATAAATCTATAATCCCTATTGGCGCCCAAAAATTGACCAGGGTCTAAGCAGTTGAGAATTAATAATATGTCAAGATTTTCCATAACAGTATTAGTAAAACCATGTATCATTACATTGAAGTTTACAAGAAAAATTTAATTTTTTTCCTATGTAAAAATTGCCGCTTTCCACATTGTCGCTCCACCCTACTTCTGGGGATCCATGCTTTGTACAAACTTAAATCTAACCTACCTGAGGATGCTTCCACACAAGTTTCAGCTTTTCTGGCCAGTTGGTATTTGAGAAGATTTTTTGAAAAAATCTCTATATATTTCTACATTAAAAAAAATCGACCCCTCCATTGTAACCCCATCCTACCCCTGGGGATCACGATTTTAACAAACCAGAATCTACCCTACCCGAAAATGCTTTTACACAAGTTACAACATTTCTGACCAATTTGTGTTTGAAAAGAAGATTTAGAAAAAAATATCTATATATTACTATGTAAAAATTCGACCTCGCTCCTTACGGGCCCACCCTACCCCTGGGAATCACAATTTGAACAAACCTGAATCTATAGTGCAAGTCAGGAAGCGAACCTAGACAATTTTTTTCTCAATAAAAATAAAATAACGATAAATTTAAATGAGTTGAGCATAACAATTACTTCATGGATTTTGCACATTCTAGCATTTTTTAACAACAGACGATGTTTGATTACAATTTTACATCGGCTTTGTAGTAAACAGTGTATGGAACACATTCCCACACTTCTGTCTCACACTCGACTGACGAATCTCAGACAAATAACGTCAAAGGCGTGCGGCGACTTTCTTGCTTTTTATGATATGTTATTTTGAGAACTTTGAATTATTTTGAATTAAAAGTTTTGGATCTAAATGACTATATCTAAATATTTAAAAGTTCCAAATTTGTCGCTTTACGGTGAGGTTTCATGAATTTATCGCATCTGCGACATTTACTTTTTGGTTGACATATACAAAATTAAGTAGGGTTTTTTTTTCAGGTGACCAAATAACATGTACATAAAATACCGTACAAAAACACAAAACAAAACAGAAAAAACGAACAATTAAATGTTAAACAGAAAAAACCCAAATTAAATGTTCAACCAAAACAACAAACACCACTTAAACTTATGATATAAATAATGGAATTCCTCATGATCAATTTGTACAAAAAACAGAACCATGTCATTTTTGTAGTTTCTTTGAGTATTTTAAGGCTTGAGTAAATAAAGTCATTATGGGCGAATTTACTTTTTCCTCTCTTGATCACTTGATTGATCGCGTTCATTAGAGCGACCATTTTTGCGAATTATATCATTGAAGCAAAACTTAAGACATGTGCTTCTCTGCATCCCGTTATGGGCTTTGCACCATGCACAGAAGAAATTCCCCATGAACGTTGAAAGTGCAGTGTACTGACCATCTCTGGTGTTATCTAGAATAGAAATAAAAAAAAAAATCAATGGCGATTCATAAATGCATACTAACAAACACCAAAGTCCGAATAAATGATAGATTATATCTCCATGTTAGCACCCTTTCTAGATATATAAAATATACTGTAGCTATCCAAAATATTTATTTAGTATACCGGATAGGAACCATCAATGTAATAGCAAAATATTGCAGTTAGGTTATATAATAGATGAAATAAGAAAAAAAGTAAGTTGTTTCCTTCACCTCTACGATCATTAATGGAAAAAAAATAGACCTGTGAGAATTCATCTCTATGATCTAAAGTGGTTTCGAATAATTTATCAAATCACAATAACACCATTTGATGTAATATCTCTGTGGTTGAAAGATAAGGTAAACATTTGAATATTTCTTAAGCGAATTCATTTTAGGAGTCTTTATAATGCGATTAAAAAAAATGAGCTGTCTAGAAACATGATTTAACCTACAGGTAATTAACTGAACATAAATATATTGCTGTTTAAACATAGTCTTTTGACAGCAAAGAAAAAGAAACACAAACGGTAAAAGTTTTATATAAGCTGCTCATTGTAAGCCGAAAGAGATTAAAATCGAACTAGATAAAGGCTAGACTTGACCTTTTTCTTTCGTGCTTTTTCTCAAGTCGCGTGCAATTTTGTATTAATTTAATCCATACCGTTTGTTATTCAAGCGTAATGCCGCAACAATAACCATTTTATATAAATAACATTATGGGGAAACAGGTTGGTGATCACGTGACTATCATTGCAATGATGCATTGATGTGCTTACTCTATTATGACGTCTTATTTGATTTGATTGTATGATGATATTATATAATTTATCCATTATGACGTCAAACAAGATGTGGCTTAATCTGGCTTTCGAATTGTCAAACGTAAATTTGATTAATTGTTTATTAAATGAAGATGGAAGGAAATTAAAATAGTACATTTTTCTTTCTTTTTTTACTACATGTATCATATAACTTGGCATAGAAATAGTAATCAATGTTCAGAATCTAACAAGAACTATATTTATGGCGGAACAATGGCGTGGGAATATATCACATGTTTTGCAATTCAGAATTGCTGTAGATTAATGAGTCTGTTTTAGCATTTTAAAAACAATAACATTAATGTTATTGTTTTTAAAAATGGGATGACATTAATGTTGGATTTTTAACTACTGTGCGCAATTAATATAATACTTGAGTTTCAGAATATGTTTTTTAAAAATGATTTGCCTTTCAAATTACATGTTTATAAGCTTTTAAAAGCGTCCTTTCTATTCTATACATTGATTCGTGTGAAAAAATAACTAAAATAAGGTTTTCTCTCTTATACAATGGTCACTTTATTATATTTTCTGTCAATTTATATCTTTATGTAATGGTTTTATAATATGTAAAAATCAGAATATTTCAATATTGGAAGCATAAAAAAAATCAAAATATCTTTAAAATTTATGAAAATTAGTGGAAATGCGGGCTAAGCAATACCAATTTTAGTTTAAATACTTATTCCAATTTAGTAGTGAAAGCTGATAGACATTCTAATATTCTATCATTTCATTAAAGAATAGAATCTCCATATCTTAATTATATGTCTACATAACTGCAAAGAACTACATTTATTTTTATCCTCCTTTAAGTTAAGGGAAAAGGTAGTGACCTTGACCTGACCTTTATGCGAAAACCAGAAGGCCAGATTTAAAATAAACGGATAGAATCATTTGTTTATATGATCTGTTTAACTGTGTCAAAATCTCATGAATTTCTTATCATAAGAAGTATGTTTGATAACGAGAAGGCTCCTTCCTTAAAAGTAGTCAGTGTCACAAGTGAGTTTGGGTAAATTTAACATTTTTAATTTTAGAAATGTAAATGTACAAAATCACTCAAAAGCGTTTAATTTTAGTTTTAGATATTCCGATAATTATTATGTTCATGTTAATTGATAAATATAAAAAATGCATTACTTTTTTGATGGTTCAAAACAGAATTTGTCACAAAAGGTCATAATTCCAGAATAAGGGGAAGGGGTAATTCCTATTGTAGTATCTCCCTTGATTGTCAAGAAACTTTTTTATAAGCACATGCTAAGGTTAATATGTAATTTTTTTTAATCATTAAATTTTTTTTATGTGCCATTACATTTTGTTCAAAGTTAGAATCAAAAATTTGAAGTGCTGAATTTAGCAATATTTTGATAAAATTATGATGTTGCGATGTAAAACAGCCAATGTTGTAAATAATTTTGAAATTTGTTTCCGTTCTTAAAATCAATCAATACATTATGCAAATAAATTCCATCAAATAAAATAATGGTTACAGGTAATTGAAATTTTTAAAGAAATTCATAATGCCAGAAAAGGGGAATATAATTCAAAATATCTCCTTTGCAAGGTAAGAAAGTAGTCATGAAAATAATATGTGTTGTAGAAGACATCTTATATTGTTAATGTTTTGAAAAACGCAAAAAATAAATAAATAATTGACAAATAATTTAACACTGTAGCGTCGTGTTCCCCCTTAAAACGCGAAATTGAATAAATTTTGACGGTGCAAAGAATCTTAAAGGTATCCCACTCCTCAATGTTGTTGTATCAAGAATTTTATAAGTATATCAAAGAAATCTGCAGACAAAACACACTTAAAAAATAAAAAAAAATCATGGGGGGGGGGGGGGGTGTCAGTATTGAATTTTATCACTCAATGGCCCATTGAATTTGAGTTTTTTGCACCTAAAATGCAATTTCAGTCTGATTAGGATTTTTTGCCAATATTCTTAATTAAGCGAACTTATTTATTCAAATATTATTTCTCATTATGCACAATGGTCACACTGAATATAGGGATTACAAAACAAAATTGTACGAAACTGCATAAATTTTTAGTGACCTTTTTTGCACTTAAAATAGACAATTTCTATAGTACTTACAATTTGATCTAAAATAAGAACTTTTTGAATATCAAGCATTTTATAAGATTAATCCGGTTTGCCTAGATATTTATTCAGTATCATTTTAACATAATTCAACATGGGGTAAGTGAAATCAAATTTTATTATTTGGCTTAAAAAATTCAAACATTTTCTATATATTTGTCTGATGTTATGCTAAACGTCTATCAATCTCTCAAGATTTTTTTTTACATGTCACACAGAAGCCATAGAATAACTAAACTATCAAATGTTAAAAATATGAATAATGAAAATAATGAATAATGAAAGGAAAGTATATTAAAAATTCATAAAACTGCTTGTTTCTGTCATTTTCGTCTAAAAATCCTTCCGCATGAAAAAATAGTTTCACCAAAACTTTTTTGTTTCTGAATTCAAATGGATTGTCTTTGTGAATGTTGAGTAATTATGAAATAATTATCTTTCTGTGATGATTAAATAAATAAAATCCTATTCATTTTAAATATAATGATCATCTGCGCAATGAATTCAAAACGCGAGGAGAGAGATACCTTCAGAACACGACCAGTTGGTTTATGAAACTAACATATATAATAAAGCAGGCGTATTTTTTAACACTAGAATCTTTTGGAGATTGATTTTTGTTACAAGAGATCTAAATGAAGTTGGATGAAAAAAAATTAATTTAATGACATTTCAATAACAACTACATTTATACTTGGCAAAAACGTTAAGGTAGTCCATCCATAACTAATGTGAATTTAACAATTTTGATTGATCTATACTACATCAAATACATACTTTGACGCTAATATGAGGCTGACATAAACCAATTTTGGTTTATGTATGTAGTCAATTTAATGAACTTTTTGCACTTAAAACTTTTTTAAAGAGTTGTCTGCCCTTTAGGAAAATTAAAAAAATTATTTTCTGAAAAAATGTATGGTAAACTGTAAATTATTTTAGCATATTCGAAGACGGAGAAAGCTTTTGCAACTTTTTACCAAGAGAAATGTGAGAAAATTACTTGTACTAAAGAAATATATTTAAAAATGCATTTTTCCCATAGACTTCCATGTTAACTTCAACATATGATAAATTTATCAAAATTAATTTTTTTTAAGATTTTAAAGGTGAAACTTTATTATTTAATAAACTCCTTAAAATCACATTAAGATTTTAGTGATCAGACTTGCAATCTATTAAATATGAAATATGTTAGTTGTGGATGGACTACCTGGCGATATTCCGTTGAACACGTCACCTACTTAGCAATAATAATATGAGTTTTCAGAAAGTGATAAAAAATAATAAAGCACCATCATCATATAATTAAGCACCATCTTTATATAATAAAGCACCATCATCATATAGTAAAGCACCATTTTCTTATGAAATAACCACAGCATAATATAATTGAGCTCAATATAATTAATCTTTTCATAAGGCAGCCATCGCGTTCCTTACGACACGCATCAAAAATGACCTCGCATTGCACACAAAATTGGGATCGTCAGACATCTTACATATTGTTTTTCATTTCAGAAAAAATCAGCCCCTGTCGCGGGCGGAAACACCCCAAATTCAAAGGGGAATTCGGAGATTTTTTTTGCCTCAGCCATGTTTTGACGTAAACCTTCGATGAAATAGTGTTGTGACATCTTAAGGGTCACAAACATGATAGAACATATCAACCGCATCAAGTAGAATGCATTTTTTCTTGATAATGAACTATATGCAAAAAAGATGCATGGCTAATATTTGAATACACTCTGCCCTATTTAAGTTATTCTTGCATTTTGAGATAGATTTCGAATATTGAAACGGAACTCTAATGTGATGTCGTCACGACTTTCTTCATATGGACTCAGACAATCATTGTACATTTCACCTTTTTTCGTATTTACGTAAAATAAATTAACTATCAAGTGGCATAAAAATGCAAATTCGGTCAACGAGACATTTTGGTCCTTTTTATATTTAATTTCCTCGTGTGTTACTAAATGACAATTACGAATCTATTTAATGACAGAGCTTAATCACGATATGTTCATCTCGCGTACAGACATACATACATACATATAGCGGTGCACAATCAAGGAAATTAAAGTGTAAAATGCAGTTTCAATCTCATTAACCCTTTAGATTTATTATCATTTCCTATAAAGAATTGTTACCTGTTGAAATTGCCGGAACGGGGTCAGGGGGTACAGTTGTTGTCCAATTCCCCACTGATGCCGCTACATGTATACCCATTGCATCCTCTATTTTCTTTATTTGGTCATACAACTGAGTGTTCACCGATATACCTCCTACAAACTTTTCCTGGTTCTGAAGCTTGATTAACTTATTTTCTATAAGTTTGATTATGAAGTCCTTGTTAGTAATAAAGTCAAAGTAATTCCAGTCTGGATTTTTAGGATCACCGGATGTTTCGTTTAAACTTTTAGGACTTCCCAATCTGAGAGTAGGCGTTACACCAACTTTCTGACTAGTATTTGAATTTTCTGTTAGGTTTACCATGACAATATTTTCAAAATATTGCGCATTTGGAGCTTTCCTAAACTTGCTTTCCGGTGGAATTGTATGTAATTTAGCAACGTCGCGAACGAAGTTGGTAGGTTTCGGTTTTACAATTGGATGGAATTTCTTAAAATCCGACATTTGTACAGGGGGTTGTGTCTGTAAATCCTTATGATCGTACGATGAAATCCGAGCTACCCTCGTGAGTGAAACCGCCTGTCTTCCAGAAAATTGCTCGCTTGGACAGTTGCCGTGCAAATTTAAATGCGAATGCATGTTGAACATTCTTTGAGACTGAGCTTGATGTACATGAAGGAAATGTAAATAGGGGAAAAATTGGGGAAACACATTAAACACAGGACGACGACCATAATTCCCAGCGTGCAAATAAGGATAGGGACGGATTCGGTTAGGAAGAAACGGTGATTGAAATGATGGATTTGGTAGGAAATGGGCAACAGACAACGTTATGTATCCAATAAAACATACAATCAGTGGTATCCTTATGTCTGTCATAGCGTAGCTGCATTATCCAGGTGAAATCGACGTGCGAAGTGAAAACACTGCTTCCAGCCAGGTAACTGTTTCATTAATGCAGCTCCACGGCCTTATGTATTTATTAAATACAAACGGCTGCGTGTAGGTGGGGCAACCTTAACGATAAATTATGATGCATTTTTTTTTCCGGCAGGCCAAAGCGCCCGAAACAGTCGTTCATGCAGACGAAGTGTTAAGTATGATATGCATAATTTGTAGCTATAGCTAATGACACTGTAAATTGATCCGTTTTCATAGAGATTGGAAAAAAGGCAATGATCATTTACATTAAAAGAATATATTAGAAATAATTTATGCCTTATTTAATGTTTTCGAACTGGTTTGATATAAAAGCAATTTCGACATGATTAAAAAAATTAATTATTAAATCAAATTATACATACAAAATATGAAAACAAAAATGATATGAAAAATATATTTCTTCGACATTCGGGATTACAATTACTCTTATTCCAGAAATATATAGTCATCTTAATGTTAAACTGTATAAACTAGAATATTCAGTTGCAAAACAAAGGGAAAAACACGTTAAAATCCTCGATTTTATCAACTATTAGGAATATTTGACTAGAGAAAACTTTACGACCTAGCAAAAATGTTTGAAGAGGGTATAACTTTAAGAAACTTGAGATCGAATTAATAAGCCACTTTTTCCAAAAGTTCCAAAATATTTTCTTCATGGCAAAAGAGTAGCTAACATCATTCATACAATATTAAGACACAATTGTTTACTGAATTATGATTTACACAGAAGAAATATTGTTGATTCTCCAAATTGCATATGTGGAAAGAAAGAAGATGTATATCATTTTTTATTTGTTTGCAAACTATTTTCTAATGCAAGGAATACCTTATTTAATGAACTATTCCAAATACAAAATTTAGGTATTATAGATTCGCATACTTTACTATGGGGTAATGACAACCTAGATTATAAAACTAATGTTAGAATTTTCACAGCTGTGCAGAACTTTATAATCAATTCTCGCAGATTTACATAAGTATACTATTTTGTTCTTTACCATTTTTTTTTCAATATATGTGTATATACCTGTACCACGTTTTATGACAATTGCAAATTACTTGTAATTGGGTGAGAACCTAGTAAGTTGCAAGAACTTGTGTTCGAACCCTTTGTATATTATATATACAATAAAATATGTTCAAACCAAGCCACTTTTTCTAGCTTTGTCACTCCACTATAGTAATTGAGCGTGTGAAAGCCATGCTTTTCCAAGCAAGAAAATTATTCGTCGTATCAAAAACGTACCGTGCCGTAAATTATCGAGAAAACCTTATGGCGTGCAAAAATCGGAAGTTTGTGTAAAATCTGTAGGCTCGTCTGCTCCATTTTCTGTTTTAACAGATATCCTTATTTGGATCTTGTGACCTAGTCATACAGTTTAAATAGAAAAAATTGAATGAGCGTAGAGAGAAAGTGGAACAGCCGACAAAAATTCAGCATTAGCACATTGCCTAAAATTGGCGTGCTCAGCACCATCACTAGTTGTTTTTCACCGCATGATAATACACAATCTACAGTATTTGAAAAATCGATATTCACTTTTGGGGCACAAGCAGAGTTTTCATAAGAATAAGGCCTCATCCTACCCCGGGGATCACGATTTGACAAACTTGAATTTACATTTTCTGAGAATGCTTTCACTAAAACTACATGTATAGCTTTTCTAGCCAATTAGTTTTTAAAGATTTTTCTCTATATATTCCCATGTAAAAAGATGACCCCCATTTTGGCCCCACCTTACCTCCGGGGATCAAGATTCAACAAGTTTGCCGAATAATTTTTGAGATGTTCGAAAAATACAATATAAAAAAATAATCTTAATTATCTCCCCTTGAAAGAGGTCGTAACCCTTCATCTTAAAAAAATTGAATCCCTTCACCCAAGAATGCTTTGTGTGTAGTTTGGTTGAAATTGGTCTATTGGTCCTAAAGAAGAAGTCAGAAAAGAAAAGTTTACAGACAGACGGACGGACAGACAGATAGACGCCGGACAAAAAGTGATCGGAAAAGTTCACTTGACCTTTTAGCTCAGGTAAGCTAAAAATATTTATGGTTTTAATTGTACTTACAATTGTTGAAAAATGATTTAAATATAAGTATTAGGAATCATTCTTTGACTTTTATGGACCTGGTACATTATCAAATAATTGTAAAATACATGTATGTCATAAAGCTTTTTCGGGATTTATCGGGGTCGATCAAATGCCCGACTGTACATAATGATCAATCACACCATAAAAGTAAAAAATGACTATTTGTTTCATAAACTAATTAGTGTGTTTTTGTAACTGCCGAATATTTATAACTAAATTTATCTTTGTAAACGTTATATTATCGATAATCCGTTGTGTTTATGTGGTCAAACAGAAGATGTGTATCATTTCTTTTTTTACTTGTAAAAAATACTCTAGAGCGAGAAACAACATGTTTGATCAATTGTTTATGTTAGATTTAGTCAATATTGATACTGATTTACTTTTATATGGCAACAACAACCTTCCTTTACATATCAACAAAAGCATTTTTGCTTCTGTACAAAAGTTTATAGACGAATCCTTGAGATTTAAATAATATTTCTTTGTGTATATCAATATTATATTTTCTTTTGTTCTATATTCATATGCATGACAACGATTGTTATATTTAAGGAGAGGAACTTGTAAGATGTTAGAACTTGTTTCTGATCCTTTTGTTTAGTCAATAAAATATGTTCAAAACAAAACAAAACTTATATTATATGGAACATTTATGGCGTTTAAGTTCGAGTATTGTAAACTATGTACATGTACATACATAATACCAATGGAAAAACAGAAAGCATGACTCGCTCGCATATTGAAGGCGACCGTTGAATTTTTTTTAACTGAGAATTAATTGATAGAAAAATGTCAAATCTAGAGGGTTGTGGTCAATAGAAAAACAATCAAGCTTTAGCCAGAGGACCCCCGTTTTTAATTATTTTTATCCCCCTCCCCCCCCCCCCCCCCCCCGATTGAAGTGATACGCGTCATTGTAAGAATTTCAGTAAGCACATACTAGTATGTCAAATGGCGATTCAGGGAAATGCAGTGTTCAGCCAACGGGAGAACTGTATCGATTTGTATTTTTATGAAAATTTTCCAAACCTACAAAGCCTTATTTGACTGTAATTTACTTTTTTTAAAACTGCGACTTTGCTTTCTGAAAGATATCGAAGGATTTTGTGGATTTAAAAGAAAAAAAAACAGAACAAGGTGTTTTTAATCAAAGCAGTAAAATGTTTATTAATATTTAATTAGTGTCTAATATTGATGTAAAAACATTGAATTATGAATCGCATCTTGGCATTTACTTGTCATTAAAGACAGCTGCTCATTAGTTAAAAAGGTGAACTTCAAAATGAATTACGAGCAATTATGACTGAACATAAAACAATCCCCCGTTCATTAAATTTGATATAAAATACGACCAAGCAGCTTTAATAGATCTACCTCAATTTCACAGTTCTTTTAAAGTTTGTGATACCAAATTTTGAATTCAAAGACAAAGAGTTTGAAATAGTAAAGCTTTTTATAGAATTTTAATTAACAACAGCGATACATTAAAGCGTGCATAGTCAACCATTGTGTTAAATGTTGTGGTAAAAACATACCAATTTATGTCAACACAGTCAGTTAATATATGTAAATAGTTTTCTGTTGTATCCATATAATTAAAACTGAGTCTTTTTGATGGACGGATTAATTTCATTTTTTTTAAATATAGATACATTTCGTATATTTACGCAACTAAAAAAAGATTATTTGGAAAACACACACACACATGCGCTCGCACGCACACACACAAGAAGAAAAAGTAATCGAATGTAATCGATTACTTATAAAATACTTATATAATTGGATGAATGTAATCAGTTTGTAATTGATTACTTTTAAAATCGAAAGTAATTGTAATTTAATTTCTTTACTTAAATTACTTGTGAGAGTCATCGACCTCATCCCTGTAATTTCTTGATGTACGCGTTATTCTCTTATTCATTAAAATCTATTAAATGCTCTATCGCATATCAATGCAATTATTTGATTGATTCCGTGTTTGAAGTCTTGGACTTATAAAAAAAAGAATGTGAGGTCGAAAAAGACCAACAATCTTCATGGTGCTTCGCCGGCCAAAGATACGTTTCGTTTATTTTGAGTACAGAAAATTAACCGGACCCTTTGCTTGCGAAGATGTGCGCAAGCAAGCTCTAAATTTTACACTTACTAGGTTTTTAAAAATATTTATATTAATATCCGACAATTACCGGCAATCACCGATGAGTCACGACACAGAAGCTTTAGTCACGTGGTCTAATGAGGTACGGATACCTTAAGTGCAAATGTAATTTCTCAAAACCTTTTGCACTGATCACTGAAGCCTACAGTGAAATTAATTTAAAGATCACTTAAAAAATAAACATAGTTTGTAATTATTTTTATACTCTTCTTGCTTTAAAACTCACACCTACTGTTCTATACCTAACTACATGTATCTATAAATGTGTGCAAAACGGGAACACACCTCTTTGTGTTGTTGAAAAAAAATATTAATGAAATTCAGCTTCCGCCCTACAAATCAACGAGGAAAGGACGCATATTATAGAACATGTCAATTAAGACCCTTCACATTTTCTTGCTAGAAAGGTTTGTCATGACGCTGTGAAAATGCCCATATGTTCCCCTTTACAAGAGGCCAATATCACTATAAACGTAGTAGGCCTAGTCATTTACCAAAGTATTCATTTATAATATATGCGGAAAGACTCTATGAGGAAGTGCAATTTTAATTAGCAAAGAGTAGATTGCACAATTGTATTTTGAAATACTGCATGAATCAATTAGAAAATAAACTATTATTTGATTTAATTGGTTATATTTTTATACAATCTGTATGTAAATCTTTAATTGGTTATTTTGATGAGTGCATTTTGATGACCCCCCCAAAAATATTTTTTTTTTAAAACCCAAAAACCAACAACAACAACAACAACAACAACAAATAAATAAAGTATAAATGCAGGATGTGCTATTTGAGTATTTACGTTTTATTCAGGTTGTAGCTTTTCGTGCGTCAACAAGCTTTTTTTTTGTTTTTGATGCTATGAAGGTAACGATCAGTGCAAGAAAGATTTGCGGATCCAGAATATTTGTCCGAGGGATAATTTTAATTGCCGGGGGGGGGGGGGGGGAGGGTATTTTTGGTATTTCAATTTTGTAAATTAAATAATTGATAAATTTAAATTTTTCGGGAGAGGGGGTCCGGAAACCCTTTACTGCTCCTCTAGATCTGTGCATGTTCTTCTTTCATTAAAAGGGAAGGAAAGTATATACATATGTAACACAATTAATCAAATAATTATCATTTACTGTGATTGGGTTGCAGGCAAGTAGCATCAGCCCCCCCCCCCCCACTTTTCTCTCGCAAATAATAATTTTATTAAATTTACGAAGTAAAAACTGAATTACCATGGTGTTGCCCCCCCCCCCCCCCCCCCCACTTTTTGGGGAGTATGTAAAAAATTGGTATGGAAACGAGAAAAAAGTTATGTTATAGATATACTTTTTCGACTTTTTTTTTTTTGCTTTTGATCTTTTGGATGAGTTTGCCCCCCCCCCCCCCCCACACACACACTTTCAAAATCGATGCTACGTGCCTGGGTTGTCAATAAAAACCCCGGAACAATGAATAAATCAGGAAATATCGTTTGTATGATTTAAATTTTCCACTGCTATGAACACTGCCGTTGAACTCTAATCTATGACGTCATGTTGCTTCCTCAACAGAGGTTATCATGATATTCGCTCTAAACTAAAATCAAAGTACTGAAAGTACTAATAGACCGAGGCATCATTTCGGAGGAGAATAATCTAATCAAAATATTGAAGTACTGACGGGGGTTGATTTTATCGATTATTATTTATCTTAAGGTAGATCCCTATTCAGACGCGTCATCAATTTAACGGATATAATAAGCTTTAAAATCAAAAACGATATTTGTTCGGATTTACCGTTTTTGGTTCTTATTTTTTAATGTTATGTCTACCAGTATATAAATGTTTTGATCTTCAATGAGTCTAATAGATGGAAACCGTGAATTTTTGTACTGAGATTTTAGTACGTTTGTGTATATATTTGCAGAGGAAAGGTACTGTTTATCCAAAATATTAATTTGTACTCAATACATGTAGTTTTGAAAGAAGACTTTTAGTGTTTATCAAAGCAAACAAATGAAATGCTGTTTTCTGATATATTGTTAAATTGTGTTTTTGACACTTTTTTAGCTGCATTTGATAAGGGGGGATATGTGTTCTAAAGGTCTTAGAAAAAAAAAGAAGCATGTGAAGTACTATATTTTTTTTGCTTTTTTGGTTGCAGTAGACATAAATCTAATATTTTAAAGTTTAAAAAACGGTGTTTAACCATAAATTTTTTTAGATAAGTTAAAAAATGTGAAATTATGTAAAAATTTTGAAATAGCATTTTTGTAACATTTCATCATAAAATTTCATTTTAATCAACCAAATGATGATAATCACACTTGTTATTACTTTCTTACATATTTAATGATAAATTTTAAAAACATTTGAAACTTTGTTTTGCTTTGATATTTTTTTAATATGAGCCAAATAATGATTTTTGTTGATTCAGAAATATTGTGATCGAAGAATGGGGTATGCATCTTTTAGAGACTCTAGTGATGAAAGTAAATAGTTAAGACATGTATTTTTGGGTTTTTTTAATTACATAAAGTATTATTCTACTTGATTAATGAAAAAACCCTTACTTTTACCACAAAAATCTTGAGTAGGGACCTACCTTAAAATCAACGGCATGTAATTTCGCATGACAAGTAATTTCTTATCCGTATTTGAATTACGCACAATTTTATGATAAGAATTTTCGGGCTTTCCCGACAATTTTAAGAATTCCGGGAAAACACCACATGAATCATGTTGTGCAATATTTATAGACTGAATTAATGCCATCAAACTATGTATCAGTAATAGAAATATTTCTGGAAAATTGTATGGATCAAAGCAATATTTAACTCAGTCTAGTCTCGGTTGTCTCCGTAAATCTCCGACTAGCAAGAGAGACTATCTGCTTGTCGGAGATTTACAGAAACAGCCAAGCGTCTGGTTGAACGAGACTATATTGAACTCCGGCGTAGTAACACCAATCGCAATCGGGCCTTTCCGGCAGGCTCGGAAAAACACCTCGAATGTATTACCTAGGCGTCCATGACAACCCCCCTTTTTATAAAACTTGGTATAAATACAACAAATTTTACGATCTGTTGAGATGTAAGCTAGACTTCATTAAAGTAAATGACATACCCTAAAATATAACACAGAAGCGGTTTATAAGGCTGTCTAGCCGATACTTATTTTAATGGGAAGCGACTCCATTTTGTATAAAATTCTAACATCCGGTGATGTTAATACATTCGAGGTGTTTTTCCGAGCTTGTCGGAAAGGCCCGAGAAGTTGCGATTGGTAGTAACACATGAGAGTACAAAAATTATCTGAATTGTTCGTACCATTTAAATCTGACTATTTTTTGAAAAACAATGTTTCAGAATACATTACATCGAATTTATCGATTATTTTCGAGAACTAAGTCTTGTCAGCGGCAATTATTCATGTTATTTGTGCAAAGGTCAAAACAAAGTTTCACTTCCGGTTTGACATGCAGAGTAACTGCATAGGAAAGTTTATTAAAATCAACTCCCAAAAATATATGGGTTTTTTTCTTCTTCATATTTTAAGATATAAAAGGTTTGGAGTTTTAATTAAAGGGGCATGGTCACGATTTTTGTCCAATTCTATTTTTCATATATTTTATCATATACGGTGCTTTAAGAATGCATTTCAAATGATCAAAAAAAATTTGAGAGTCAGTCATTGAGTTATAAGCAAGAAACAGGGCTCAAAATTCTTTGTCATGTAAACAAGGCTCGTGCCCTGTTTTTGTTTATAATGGTTCAATATACCGGTAAAAATGTTTTTCAAGCTGATTTGTCCATCTTCTATTTTTATTTTAAGCATAAATAGACACAGTTCCTAATATTAAACATTTACTTTAGGTCTAAAACTGGAATTTTCACTTCAACATTCCTAATGTAAACAAATTTAAAGCTTTGTTTACATAGCAAAAAAACTGTAAGCTCTGTAACTTACTTCTAACTCAACGAATGACTCTTAAATTTTTGTTGCCTATAAAAATGCCTATCTAAAGCATTGTAAGCATTAAAATCGTAAAAATAATTTTTACCAAAATCGTGACCATGTCCCTTTGAGAGTTTGCAATATTAAATAATACAGGATAGAAAGTACTTTGCTTACATATTCGTGCTCTTTTATGGAATATGCAAAAATAAATATTTTACAAAACAGAAAAATATTTTGTTAGTTACGATTATAATTAATGATTCACAATATACACTAAAATTTATGATAAACAATCAATGAAAACTCTTGAACGGCGAACTTTTTTCATATGAAAAATTCGATCCTGCTTGAAAACCCCTAATGTTACGTAATGCATGCATGATCTCAATCTCGCAAAGTTGTCGTTCTGTTTTTCTTATGCAGAATGTATGATTCAATTGTAGAGAGTGATCAAATACAATTCTAAGCGTTTCCAAAATTATGCATTTACAACCATCCAGTAAATTTAAAACTTTTAACATGACAGTTTTCCCATAGCTTACATAAATTTTAAAATAATGCTTTGTAAAATTTGAAAATTCTCAATTTACCGTTAAATTAATCATTACAGACGGTTAAAACAGTACAAATTGCTAACTCAGCCTTTTGATCAACAGCTTAGCGCATCGATTGCAATCAGTTCAGCGTGGCTTTCTGCAAGGGGATGAACAGATTATGAATTTCTACAGATTTTACATGTGGCGTAAACAAAATTTTAAAGATATCAATTTTGAATTCCGAAAAAATCTTTAACAGGCAATTGCGAGCTTATTATTACAGTAAAAAGATTCAATCTTTCAGTACATGCACGACTTCTAAATATTACATTCTTTTATCTAACTGTGTTTAAAAAGGGAAATACCCAAGATGAGGAAACAAATTTTGTAATGTCCCTTTGAAGCTCATTTTAAAAATATACCGGTAGATCTTGTAATGCCGTAATCCACTTTTAAAAGAAAACATGTACATTCTGTCAATGCTTTTACACCTTTTTTGACGCTCAATACTCTTATCAACTATAGTAAAAACTCACTGGCTTCCCAACTTGCTTTGAAATCAACAGCGCTGGCCAGACATGCAGCATTAATCAAGCCACACCGCACATGGCCTGGGTACTCTACCTATGCACCCACTGGCTGTGAGGTGTTTTTTGCATTAAAGGGTGGAATCTAGATTTTTAATTTTATTGTATCATTATCCTTATGGTAGGTTTAGTATGGGGGCCAAACGCTTTACTGGTTATAGTCAAAATTAACGAAAGTAATCGTAAAAATTAATTCAGTAAAATAAAACTAAGCGAAAATATGCCACATAACGATCACGATTCGCAGTAATTACTAGTAATTTGGGGAATATTCAAGCTTCACATAGCACTCTGTCTACTTGTTGAATAATCATGTTTGATGCCGGTGGTTGGGGGGGGGGGGGGTGCAGATAGCAAGCTTACGTTGGCCCAACGTTGGCTTATGGTTATAAGGTTGGCTACATATCGCTGTTGGTAGAACGACGTTGGACCAACATTGGACCAACAATGTATTTATCACTGTTGGTGCATTGGCATCGTTCCAATATTGGACCAATGTAGTTCATCCGACGTTGGTACATAAACATTGTACCAACGTTGATCCAATATCACGATCTTGGTGGGCGCGAATACACTGTGCACACCGATGTCGGACCGACGGACTAAAATGTGAGTTTTGAATTTTTATATAAGTGATTATTTTAAGGATGAACAAAGTATATAATTTTAAAATTGGTGTGTCTTTAGAAAACTATTGACTAAAAGTCTTTTATAATTAAAAATCTTTAGATTAATTTAGATCAATATTAGGCTATATTGAATATATTATAAATATATAATGGTTACTATAGGCCTCCATATAAATGTATTCAAATTAATTTCAGATCAAAAATTTTAATTGTTTATTTTAATAAAAAAAAGTACATTACTATATTATGTGTGTCCATCATCAAGCATTTTACTTGTCTACACTTTGAATGAAATCCATCGGAGTAGGCCCAACTCGATTAGATCTGATGTTATCATCATGTAAGTACAGGCACGTAGCATCGGGGGGGGGGGGGGGGCCCCCCCCAGTTTTTCTCGCAGCAACAAATTTTTTAAAATTTACATATAAAAAATTGAATTATCATGGAGTTGCCCCCCCCCCCCCCCACTTTTTTGGGAGTATGTAAACAATTGATACGGAAATAAGGAAATGAGGAGTGAAATTGAAGTTATATACTACGCCAGCCCCCACCCCACGGATTAGGATTTTGAAGATTTTGGGAAACTTTAAACTTCCTTTTTTTTTTTGCTTGTAAAGATTTTTTGGATTAGTCTGGCCCCCCACTTTAAAAAACGATGCTACGTGCCTGAAGTATGTAGGTGTTCTTTTACAGATTTTTATTATATATGGGGGATTATTATACAGTAATGTTCTCAAAGCTTTTAAATGAAAATTTGAAAGAAAATTAAAGGCAATTTTCTTGTACACATCCTCCTGCTGATGTTCAAACTCGGTGACATAGCTGTCTCCTACTCTCCTATATTATTTGTGAATTTAATATTATGATAATATTCAATATTTAGGGTAGAAATGAAAGACACAATTTTTTTATCATTGATGTGAGATGATTAGAATATGTCAGGGCAAAATGATATAATTATCCTCAATGCAGCTTTAATAAATACTTCTGTCGTATGTTTGTATGATAAATCATCGGCATGATATGTTGATAACATTAGATCAGAAGCTGTGGGTCTGCACGGATCTGTAGAAGGTCGGATAGATCTAGACCCAGCACCCCTGGCTTACTCCCCGGAAAATTCAAATTGACTTATG
This sequence comes from Magallana hongkongensis, assembly GCA_015776775.1. Lineage (NCBI taxonomy): Eukaryota > Metazoa > Mollusca > Bivalvia > Ostreida > Ostreidae > Magallana > Magallana hongkongensis. The sequence goes on from CM027469.1 coordinate 16,385,992, forward strand.
CACAGTAAAAAAGCAGTAATATTACAAAAAAATTCTGAATGATACACATTAAACCTGTGCACAGTAAAATAGGTCCCCTTCCCGCAAACAAGGATATAAAACCTGCACATGAGAAATAGCATCAAGAAACAATTCGGGTTTCTTTAATATTCAGAAACAAATATTTCAACATATTGTTTCACATCAATGCATATTCACTAAAAATAATTATGATTTACACAATTATGGCATTGCAGCTAATTAATGGTGTACAACTGTTATAAATTGCAATTAACATTAATTATTTTATTAATTTATTAACAATAATGAAATGAAACAAAAACTTATAGGCTTAAAGTAATTATAGCATTCATGTTTTTGATGAATAGATATAAAAAATAAATGATAAACAAAATTAACCATTTGTTCATTATACAACATCTGTCTATAAGCCTGAATCCGGAGCAGTTTTCATAATGAGCCTTTGAATTGCTTTAAAATGCTGATGTTCTTTATCTCCAATTAACTGAAGCAAAATGGCGTCACTGGTTGTCACAAAGGCTCCACTCTGCCGAAATCTCTGGAAAATAACAAGAGGCCCATGGGCCACATCGCTCACCTGAACAGCAGTTCCTTGTAACATTACATTTCGTAGCATATGCTTTTTTCTATTTTAAACATTGAACCCCTTTCTGGGGACCCAGTAATGGTCCGAGGTTTATGGTTGGCTTGAACAACATAAATAGTAACATAGGAATGAAAATGTGTAGCACTGCGGTGGGACCGCACGTACACAACCTGAAAAACTGAACGTAGAAGAGTTCCACTTCAAGAGGAATAACTCTCAGACTGTACAGAACATTAAGAAAGATAACTCTTGGTTCCACTACATTAGAGTTTACACAATTTGAGGATCCTTGCATAGTAATCTCACAAACTGTAGCATTATAGTTCTCGAGAAGAACTTTTTAAAAACATTTTCAATATATCTTTCTATGTTAAACTTTGAACCCCTTTTGGGGCCACAGTATTAGTTCAGTGCTAAAGTTTTAATTATTTGGAATCTACATTATTTAAGGATGCTTCTATAGTTATCTCACAAGCTGAAGCATTATAGTTCCCTAGAAAAAGATTTTTCAACATTTTCCCTCTATATTTCTACGCTAAACTTTGAACACCTCTTGGGGCCTCAGTATTAGATTGAGGTCACGGCTTTTATAATTTCGAATCTACACTATCTGAGGGTGCTTACGTAGTTATCTGACAAATTGATGCATTGTAGTTCTCGAAAAGAAGATTTTTAAACATTTTCCATATATACCGGTACTTCTACATTTAACTTTAAACCCATCTTGGGTCCCTAGTATTAGTCCAGGGGTCACTAATTTAAAACTGTCGAACCTTCATTATCCAAGGTTGTATGCATGATAGTAATCTCACAAATTGAAGCATTGTAGTTTTCGAGAAGAAGATTTTTTAACCTGTTACCTTTATATTTCTATAATAAACTTTGACCCCATCTTGGGGCCCCATTATTGGTCCGGGGGTCACGATTTTACGAATTATGAATCTACATAAGCGAAGGATGCATGCATAGATAAACATCGTAGTTCTTGAGAAGAAAATTTTTAAACTTTTCCTTTGTTTTTTAAAATGTTTAAATTTTGAACCCCTCTTGGTGCCCATCAATTGTCCGGGAGTTACAATTTTTTGAATCTACATTATTTAAGGATGTACATGTATGCATAGTAATATCCCAAACAGTTGCACGATGGTTCTTGAGAAGATTTTAAAACATTTTCCTATATATGTTAAAATCTAAACCCCTCCTGGGGCCCCACTTTTGTTCGGGGGTCACGATTTTTTCAATCTTCACTATATATACAACCTTTTGTGTATGTATTGGCATTTTTGGTGAAGTGGTTCTTGAGAAGAAAATTTTTTAAACATTTTCCTATGTATTTCTATGTTAAACTTTGAACCCCGCCTGGGGCCCCAGTTTTGGTCCGAGGGTCACGATTTTTACAATTTAGAATCTTCACTATATATACAAGCCTTTGTGTATGTATTGGCATTCCTGGTGCAGTGGTTCTTGAGAAGAAGATTTTTTAAACATTTTCCTATGTATTTCTATGTTAAACTTTGAACCCCGCCTGGGGCCCCACTTTTGTTCGGGGGTCACGATTTTTTCAATCTTCACTATATATACAACCTTTTGTGTATGTATTGGCATTCCTGGTGCAGTGGTTCTTGAGAAGAAGATTTTTTAAACATTTTCCTATGTATTTCTATGTTAAACTTTGAACCCCGCCTGGGGCCCCAGTTTTGGTCCGAGGGTCACGATTTTTACAATTTAGAATCTTCACTATATATACAAGCCTTTGTGTAAATATTGGCATTTCTGGTGCAGTGGTTCTTGAGAAGAAGATTTTTTAAACATTTTCCTATGTATTTCTATGTTAAACTTTGAACCCCGCCTGGGGCCCCAGTTTTGGTCCGAGGGTCATGATTTTTACAATTTAGAATCTTCACTTTGTATACAAGCTTTTGTGTAAATATTGGCATTCCTGGTGCAGTGGTTCTTGAGAAGAAGATTTTTAAAACATTTTCCTATGTATTTCTATGTTAAACTTTGAACCCCGCCTGGGGCCCCAGTTTTGGTCCGAGGGTCACGATTTTTACAATTTAGAATCTTCACTATGTATACAAGCTTTTGTGTAAATATTGGCATTTCTGGTGCAGTGGTTCTTGAGAAGAAGATTTTTTAAACATTTTCTTATGTATTTCTATATATGTTAAACTTTGAACCCTGCCTGGGGCCCCAGTTTTGGTCCGAGGGTCACGATTTTTACAATTTAGAATCTTCACTATATATACAAGCTTTTGTGTAAATATTGGCATTTCTGGTGCAGTGGTTCTTGAGAAGAAGATTTTTTAAACATTTTCCTATGTATTTCTATGTTAAACTTTGAACCCCGCCTGGGGCCCCAGTTTTTGGTCCGAGGGTCACGATTTTTACAATTTAGAATCTTCACTATATATACAAGCTTTTGTGTAAATATTGGCATTTCTGGTGCAGTGGTTCTTGAGAAGAAGATTTTTAAAGACATGCACCCTATACTCACTGTTTCGCAATTATCTCCCTTTTGAAAAGGGCTGTGCCCTTTATTTTAACAATTTATAATCCCCTTTCCATAAGGATGCTTTGTACCAAATTTGGTTAAATTTGGCCCAGTGGTTTTTGAGAAGAAGTTGAAAATGTGAAAAGTTTACAGACGGACGGACAGACAGACAGACGGACGGACGGACGGACGACGGACAATGGGTGATCAGAAAAGCTCACTTGAACCTTCGGTTCAGGTGAGCTAAAAACAAAAGACCTACCTGAGTACCATAGCTCTTACACCAACCTGTCAGAGGGTCTCATTTTTGCATTCTAAGCTTCATTTTGGAGTCTAGACCCTAATCCTGAATTTATGTTTACAAACCATTTATTCATGATAAAAAGGAAGGGGGGGGGGCAAAAGTCAGGAAGAATCTCGGATTATTAGTATACCCAAGCTCTGGTAGCCTAAAATATCAACTTCTTGTAAAAAGACACCTGCAGACCTTTAATGGTTAATCTTCTATAATACATTATTCAGTTTTATGTATAATGCACACAATATGCATACAATTTATTTCTATAAGCAGACAACGCACAGAAAATCAAAGAAGATGTCCTAAAATATGGCGGCAATTGGTTACCCGAGTGACTAAAGTGAACTAAATAATTACTTGTTCACCGTGTATACGGCCACATTTGTCATCTCCCCCCTTAAAAAAAAACCCAACAAAACCCCTGCCCCATGGGCAGTGAAGATCACAATTTAAGAGCATTACAACAGAACGTTACGTACATGTACATAACAACAATACATTATCTAATTTATCTCCTATGACTGTGAAAGTACAGGAGAAAATATGATAAAATTTAACACATTTTCACTATGTTGCCATATTGGCCCTACACGAGAGAGAGAGAGTCCTAACCCCTGACCCAGAGGCCATGAATTTCTAAATTTTCATAATATCATAAACACCTGCTATGGGTGAAGAGAAGACAATTTTATAAGATTAAACACATTTTACTGAATGGCTATATTAGCCCCGCCCTTGGGCTTGAACCACCAACACAGGGGCATGAATTTCACAATTTTGGTAAAGGGCTTTCTGAAACAGCAGATGCATGCATTCAGTTAACCTCCCCCTGCTGAAGAGCAGACGATATTCTAAGATTAAATACTTCTTCACTATATGGACATATTAGCCTCGCCACACTTTCAAAGTAATGCTAGTGATGTGTAATGCCACAAATTTAGCATTAATATAAGTAATGGTAATGTAATGCATTACTTTCCAAAGTCTAGTGTAATGCTGGCATTACATTGCATTACTTTTCTTATTTATGCATGATCATTTCTAAAATCATGAATTTATGATGAATTGAATAAGTGACATTGTATTTGATTTAAAATTATAAATGTAAAGAAGAAAGAAATAATCCTTTTGACAAAAAAAAAATAAAAATAAAAATCCATTTTTGAACTGTCAATATTACTAGCTATAATTTTCAAGAAAATAACAATGTTCAGTTGTTAATGCAGAACGGCGAATGGAAACGAATAGGTCACCTGAGTGACTCGTGTGACCTAATGAAGTATTTCGTACAAAATATGTAAAAAAAAATATAATATAGTCAACAGCATTTTTGTATAGGGATAGAATTAAAGTTTCCAATATACAACTAGAATCCTAGTTTCTAAAATCTTGAGTGATGTGCAAGAATATATTGACAAACCTCAAAAGCAAATGTTCTGTCCATCTGTGTTCTGGAAGAGCAAGCGTCGGCCACAATGTGAACTTGGTATCCTCTCCCCAGTAAGTCAATCACCGTCTGTTGGATGCAAACATGAGTCTGGAATGAAAAAATGTATTCATATACATGTACTCTTTGTTCTTCACTTTTCTAAATAATGAAACCCATGTGTCCAAGTGGGCGACCACCATACCCTTTCACATACAACCACTGTCGATCATGGGGATTGAACTCGGGTCGCAGCGGTAATAAGCGAGTGCATTGTCCACTGCGCTACTTGGACACCCAAGAATTTAGAATCTACATTATTTAAGGATGCTTGACATGTTTCTTTTATATTTCTATGTTAAACTTTGAACCCATCCAAAGGCCCTAGTATTAATGCTGGGATCACGATTTTAACAACTTAGAATCTACAATAGCCAAGGATGTATGTATATGTATGGTAATATCCCAAACTATTGCATTGTAGGTATTGAGAAGAAGATTTTAAAACATTTTCCTATATAAGTTGAACTTTGAACCCTGCCTGAGGCCCCAGTTTCTGTTCAGGGGCCACGATTTTTACAACTTTCAATCTTTACTATATATACAAGCTTTTGTGAAAATACATGTATTGGCATTTCTGGTGCAGTGGTTCTTGAGAACAGGATTTTAAAACATTTTTCCTATGTAATTTTATGTTTAACTTTGAACTGCGCCTGGTGTTCCAGTTTTGGTCCAGGGTCATGATTTTTACAATTTAGAAACTTCACTATTTGTACAAGCTTTTGTGTAAATATTGGCATTTCTGGTGCAGTGGTTCTTGAGAAGAATATTATTATACATTTTTCCTATGTATTTCTATGTTAAACTTTAAACCCACCTAGGGCCCCAGATTTGGTCCACAAGGTCACAATTTTTTAAAATTTAGAATCCTTACTATAAATACAAGCTTTTGTTTAAATATTGGCATTTCTGGTGCTGTGGTTCTTGAGTTGAAGATTTTATTAGAAACACACCCTTACTCACTGTTTAGCAATTATCTTCCTTTTCGAAAGGGTTTAGCCCTTTTTTTAAAAAACAATTTAAAATACCCTCCCCATAAGATGCTTTGTACCACATTTGGTTAAATTTTGCCCAGTGGTTTTAGAGAAGAAGTAAAAAATGTGAATTCAGCATAAACGTACTACTCAATTATAGCCACAAGCTAATGGGAAAGTTGAGAGGCAAAATAGATCCCTTATGAAAAGGATAAAACTTGCACAGAGTGAGAAGAAGAACTGGAAGGAGGAACCTGATGCTGTATCGATCAGTGCCACATACAGTTACTGGAATCAGTCCAGCGGAGTTGATGTTTGGAAGGAAGATTCGAACCAAAATACCGCAAGCGTGTGAATTTCACAATGATGATTTTGAAGTTGGTGACAGGAATTTAGAGCTCAAAGAAAAAGAAAAGAATACAGCGCTATGAAACGCGGAAGTACTGAATCCAATATCCCACCTGGAGATAAAGTTCTTGTGAAGCAAAAGCAAAACCATGACAAAATGACTCCAACTTTCCGACCAGAGTTGATGACAGTGAAGGCCAAATATGGGAACACATCGTGTCCTAATTCCCTAAAAAGTTTTGAGAAATTCTGTGCAGCAGTTTAAGAGGAGTACTGCCAACTAACTGTTTAATCATTCAATAAATGACCAAAAATAATAGAGCAAAACATACAAAATTCTAAGAGGTACAATGTATACTGGAGCCTGAATTTCCAAGTACATGTAATATGCATATCTACACATTATGCCCTAGTTCTCTACAAAGATTCAGAAAATTCTGTTCAGCAGTTTAAGGGGAGTTGCGCTTACAAACTCTTCAGCACTACATTTAGTAAATGGACAAAAATTGAAGTGCAAAAGGCCAAAAACTTCTGGAAAATAATGGAACTGAAATTTTCTGGTAAAATGCACATCTACAAATTGTGTCCTTACTCCCAACAAAGATTCAGGAAAATCTGTGCAGTGGTTTAAGAGGAGATGCACTTACAAACTCTTCATTAATACATTCAATAAATGGTAAAAAGTCAAAGTGCAAAAATTCCAAAATTCCTGGAAAACTAATGGAACCAGAATTTCCTGGTACATGTAATATTCACATATACACATTGTGTCCTAAAGGCTAAATCCCTACAAAGTTTTGGGAAATTCTGTTCAGGGGTTTATATACGGTAAGTTGCGCTTACAGACTGTTCATTAACACATTCAATAAATGGCTACAAGTCATAAGTGCAAGATCTATAATTCCTGGAAAAATAATGGAACCAAGATTTTCTGGTAATATGCACTTTGTGTCATAAAATCCTTACAAAATTTCGGAAAATTCTATGCAAAAATTCAATGGACTTGCACTTACAAAAAAACCCCCAAAACTAATGGACGGACTGACTGACTTAATGACAGATAGGTCAATAATCTGTCTTTTACAATCAATCCATGAATATCACATGATCAATAAATTACCTCAATTCCAAACAGAACAACATGTTGTATTGCTTGGTTTGACTCCAGCTGGCTTATGACCTCAGGAATCAACATTGTAAATTTCGTTTTACTGAAGCGTGCCTGGCCTTCTTTCAATTTTTCCTTTAGTTCTGGTACAGTTTCTCCAAGCCCTTTGGGATACTACAAAAGATTAAATATGTTTAGCAAGAGAGACTAAATAACAATAAAACTCTTTTTTGTTTAAGAGTTTTGCATGTACATGTACATAATACAGTGTGAAGACTTTTGGCTTTTTTTTTTTTTTACATAAACTAGATATTAATTTTGGTAATATATACTTTGAGAGTATTATAAATGTCCTTTGTATATGGAAATATTACTCAGGTAGGTTATGAAAGCATATGATTGTGCAATCTTACATATTATTTTGACTGTAACATATATTGAAATCAGATAACCGTTTCACAAGTTAGATTTCTCTTACCATAGAGATGCCTCAAACCCAAACTAATAAAAATTGGCTTGTAGTTTTAATTAAGAAACAACTGAAAAGCTGCCAATGTGACAGAAAACCGGGTTTCCTATGTGAACTGTATTCATAATCCTTGTCAACCCTGAATTGATAAACACTACCTACTGTATCCAGAGAAATAGAGAACCCTTAATGCAATATTATGCTAAAAAAATGACTTAAGTTCAAAAGCTGGTATTTTTTTCATAAATTATCAGAAATAGAGATTCAAGCAATACGCACACCAATTTATGTACAATTAATCTGCAAAAGAACAACTTCCTATCCTGAAAACTGTAGAAGGAGTTATTCATACAATAGGGGAACCCAAAATGCAATATTTTGTCAAGAAATAATTTAGTTCAAAAGCTGGTATTTTTTTTCATAAATTATCAGAAATCAAAATCCTAGCAATATGCATACCTCTGATATAAGTACAATTAATCTGCAAAAGAGCAACTTCCTATCTTGAAAACTCTAGGAGTTATCCATACAATAAGGGTACCCTTTTGGCAGCCGCCCAACCGCCTGCCATTTTCACCATATCAATAACCAGATTATTTTTCATCGGAAAACCCAGTTAATTAGAAAAGTAATTGTTTATGGACAAAGCATGTTGCAAAACACACAATGATGGACGAAGCCACAATTGCAATTGGTCATCGGAGTGACTCAGGTAATTCTATAAGTAAAATACCAAAAACTTACTTGCTCTGTAACAATCAAGGGAATACTAAGAATTGTTGATGCCTCAACCTGAAAAATAACCATCCATTATTAATTGATAATCAATTATAAAAATTTAAAAAAAAAAAAGGTAATCACAGATTACAAAGCTCACAGAGACGAGGCATCACCTTTATGAGACGACCTGTATCATACTATATGAAAATCATAGTTAATGATCTTGGATATTCAAGGATACTGTTTTGACACAATATCATATGTTAAACAGTAGTATGATCATATGTTCATTTCATATGGTATTATAAGATACAATGTTTATCAATACAAAAATATAAAAAACAATATTGCATCCTATGATCTAATACAATATATTATCATATTATACTGTAACAATGTAATACTGTAATAAATAATGATGCAATATGATATTGTTACATATGATATGACACTGTATCATGTTATTCATTAATTGTATTTGATCACATAATATATTTCATAAAAAAAATATATGATACAATATAATACAATATTATAGTATTATATGATACAATATTATATTACTGTACTTAATACATCACAATATTGTAACATATGATATTGAATAATATTATATAAACCAATATCAAATTATACAATATCGTGCTTACCTTTAAAATACTCAACGCATCATTTGGAAATTCAAGCTATTCCCATTTTAATAATTACTGCTAACATAATTATGACATTATTTACAACGCCGTCATTTAAAAAAAGCCTACTGTAATAAATATAAGAAGCTAGAGGCCGATCTCGCTGCACAGCTTACTATGATGTCATCTGCCTCTTGATGACACATGGCATTAACGAAAAGTATGCTATCAATATCAGTTTTAAAACAATGAAAATTAGTGATTATAGATCAAGGGAATGATATAGAGGAATTTTTCGCAAAATATTGTTTTTAATACACATGTATTCTCTATTTAAATTATCAATTAATATAGATAAAACATTAATTTCTCATGTGAAGTGCTTACAGGTTATTATTAGTATTAAAAATTGTTTTGAATTTGATTTCTTCTATGACTGCCAGTTTTCAATAACATGTAAATCTTCCCATGTTGCCGTCTTCAACACCAATATTTTGTTTGCTTAGGTACAAAACAGAGAAATATAACATTTGACCAAATCGTGACCTTTAATGGTTAGGGGGAGATTCTCCCAGTTATGCTTTGAAAGGTAAACTGGTAACGTTATAACGCATTCCGAATTGAATAAAAATGTATGACTCTCGTTTTGGTATATATGTAAAATAGGTATTGACCACCAAGTAGGATTCAAACCACCTGGTCTGTGCCTGTCCAATACTCTAAAGAGAATATGCCGACACTGTCCGAACCTGAATATGGGCGTATATTTCAAGAGATAACTATAAACGTACTGTATAACGTTAACGTTACAGAGGCTAAACTATACAGACATACCAATTTTTCTGCAATCTCTAGAATCTCTTTGAAATATTTAATAACAGGCCTAAATTTTTCTTGGATGTCACACATGAAAAATATGGCATTTTCAGGTTTTATATTTCCCAGTTTAAGTGACTGTGAAGCCATTTTCTACACGAGGATGCAAACATTATGACATCATGAAAACGCTTCGATAGCATAGGATTAAATACAAAGCGCGCTAAGGACTCAGATTTCAATGATTGGAAAGTGAAACTGAAAGTTAATAAATTGAAATGGAATTTAGGAAAGAAGACTGCACATATACGTCTTGTTACTGGTTTGTCCTTTGAAAATCTTTATAGAACTACTTATTTTTAAATAATAACTTTTGACAATGTCAAATAATACATATGACATTTGTATGAATTCCTTAACAGCTGTGATTTGTTTACATTCGCAACGATCCTTCGGGACACAGGAACTTAATTGTGCAGAAGAAATCTACTGAAAAGCAGTTAGCAAGCTTGTTTTCAAGCTATCAGACTAAAATCAGATCCTCGATCCGCTTCTTGTTTTTCTACTGCCGTTCTACGAGTGTGTAGCGATCTATGGATTTGATTTTAATCAGATTGGTTAAGTCGTGACCCCCAGACTATAAATAATACTTTTGCCCCTTGAGGGATTCAAATTTTAACATAGAGATATGTAGGGATAATGTTTAAAAAAATCAAGAACTACAATTCTAAAATTTGTGAGAGTACTAAGCTGATTCCTTATAATTGTTATTTTTTTTAGTCTCAAGAACTACGTATACATGTACGATGCTACAGTTTGTGAGACTACTATGCATTCCAAACATCTTAAGATAGCGTGGATTCGAAATTGTTAAAATCATTTTTATATTTTAAAAAGTCTCCAAATAAAAAAAAGAAAACTTTGTGATAAGTTTATCGGTTAGTTATTTTGAATTTCGATCCCAACATCAATGAGTTTCGCTTAATCGGGATCGAAATAGGATATTCTTGGTCTCATTTGATGTGTAATATAACTGTAAATACATACATGCCAAAGAAGCTCTGATGAATTTTTTAAGTAAAAAAAATGTTTCTGAAAATTAAAATTGTTAGTGTTTTTTTATCTTTTAAATGTATTGATAAAATCCAAAGCATCACAAATACATATAGTCAAATAAAGAGCTCATCAATCAATGACAGTTTTCAAAGAAATTAGAATTTACAAGAATGCAAAATTTTAGAAAAATTGCAAATTTGAACTGATCCTTGGGGTGGGGTGGAGAAATATTATAATAGCAATTTAGTGAGCTTGTATGTTGGGGTCTCTTGTTTAGTTTGTCTTTGATCCTAACAAAAAGTTAAACGTGAGATGCAATTTACTTTAATTGATGCCAAACAATCATATAGGACTTATTGTGCAAACGACTATGACATCATTTGATTGTATTTTGATTAAGAGTGTACCTGTAGCCTTTGATTATTTGAGGTCAGAGGTTAGATGTCATACCCTTGAATTGTGTCAGCAGCATATTTACCCTTTACGTAATCGGGATCGTTTTATCTTCATGGTTCTTGCGAAAGCATGAAACGAAGCCATGTGTAGATAGATACCAGGGAATAGTTGAACCAGTTTACTGACACCAAAATATTCGTAGAATCAATGTGCAACTGGTTGAACGTTTCTCTTTAAACACAGCTTGCTTCGCCCATCCGTATACATGTATCAGTAATAAGTTTTCTTTTAGTTTACCGTCATTTGAGAGAAATGTATTCACAGTGGACTATTTGAAATACATGTACTTTATATTTAAAATTTGCCATAATTGTATATTCATTATGTGCGCAATATTAGTTGAATCTATGAAGTGATCAATTCATTACTAAAAATGCATATTAAGATTATTGCGTATACAGTGAGTCGCTAAAAATTCATTTTGTGTTTATAGGTTTTCATCTGTTATATCATTGTTACTTGTTATTAAAATTCTACGAAATGTTTCTTTTTAGTGAAGAAAACGTTTGGTGTCTATGTGATTCATTAAAGAGCAAGATTCCCGGAGCGATCCAGAATTGCTATTGCGTGTTTATATCAAACAAACGGAGAGCTGTATGTAGTTGTGTGTTGTGATTTTAAAACAGGATGTACTTTATAGAAACCCTTTATCCTACACCCTCTTTTTCAAACAGGTAGCATATTTAGCTGTGCTATTTTAATTTTAATTACCATGACTATTTTGTTTTGATTGTGAATATTGACAACTTGCTACTTCTAAGCATTTTAGATTGTTAGATCTTTCAAAATTCAAATTTTTTTTTATCTTTAAATTTTTGTGTTTTCTATGAATAAAACAAAACTAAAAGCAATTTAAAGATATGGATAGACATGTTATCAATAATGCTCCTTACTACTAAAAGTTGCTATTGTATGGACCTTGTTTTTTTTATGCGATGAGCACCATGAGCCTCGTTTAATAATTGATTGTTTTTATATATACCCATCAATTTTCTTTTCTTGGTACACGTGCACCAAAGCCAAATGTATATCTACGTAGAAAGACAACTTTTATTTGTACTATTAACAGATTAAGTTTACAGAATGTGACCCAAATTTTCAGATCACCATACTGGTTTTCCGATCGATTCATATCGCCCTTTTCTGAAATTTAGGATGTAATACAATGACAATGTACATTTACATGTTTTACGTTTAGCTGCTGGTCTGTAGCTCCCGGTCTGAAAAAAAATTCGGATAGACGACCTGGGAGCTACAGTTCCGTACTTGCTAAAAAGTTGCAATTTCATGACTTTACGGTCCACAGAAAATTCAAATTGCGCTAGTTTAGGACTAATTATTCTCATTTTCACAAGAATTCTATAAAAAACATTAGTACCAATTAAATTTCTCAAGCAATTTACTGTTGCTATTTTCACTTTACTTGCCTCAGACTTTCTCTTAAAAACGCTTCCCGACCTCGGAAAATAAAGTATGTTAAATTCACGTGCATATTGAAAGTCGCCATTTTTACATGTAAACAAACTACATGTACACTACTTCACTCTACGGAGCTGGTGATGGTGTTTAAAAGAATATCAGAGGCAAGTAAAGTGACGATATCTGTAGTAAATTATCCGAGGATTTTTTGAAATCAAATATTTGCACAGAATGTATTCGGGTATAAGATTAATCAGTTCAAAACTAGCGCAATTTTTTGGGCGCTGTAAATTGCAACTTCTTAAATGTAGCGTTTGAACTGTAGCTCCAAGGTCGTCCATTCGATTTTTTTTCAGACCGGGAGCTATAGATTTGCAGCAAGTATAACGATAAATCATTTTTTTTTCTTTTGATTAAAGATTCCACTTTGGAAGCAGAAAGCAAGTCGCAGACAAGATGGTCAAGTTATATGGGTCAGTTTGCATAAGTATTTATTTCATCATCTAAACATCAATTTGGGATTTAAATTTTAAAATTATATACACATTATGCAATTAATGGAAATAGTGCCCATTTAATAATTTTAAAAAAGTAAGAAAGTTGATATTTCATTTGAGACTAATATGAAGTTATTAACTGTGTATGATAATGTTTTTTAACCTATTATTGATTACATTAGGATTACCATGTGATATTCCTGTACGAACCCTCTGAATCCAATACAATAGTATATGACTTGGACACCACCTTAACATTTCCTTGTGACTTTAGAAGATATTACGAGGAATCTATTAAAGACGAAAGATGTTTAAAACCAGAATACCACAGGTACATCAAATTTGAAAACAAAAATATATACCAATTTAATTAGATTGAATATATACCTTCTACCTAAGAAAGATACATGTACACGTCGCCGATATTTTGGAACTGTTTAAAACTGTCACATCAGCTGGAAGTTTCGCTTGAAATTCATCGGTAAAATCATTCTGTGACCGTTTCCGTTTCCCTGTCGGTCCCTCAACATCTGAGTTTACTTAAACAATAAAATGCTTTCTTTGGTGATTCATTCGGGATATGAAGGTACATGTAGCGACATTGCAGAAAAAATACATAACCCGCGTTAGCGGGTTAAGTAAATTTTTTCTGCAATGATCGCTACCTTCATAACCCGCATGAATCATCAAAGAAAGTATTTTATTGTTTATATTAACATCACTCTTTTAACAAATCAATAAATTAATTGTGAAAAGTAAGTAAAATTCACTAAACTGTTTAACGTACATAGGTACGTTAGCTAAAAGAAACAGCCAAATCGTCTCCTGTGAGACTTTGAGTCTGACACCATCATGATTATTTCGTGCAGTCCGTGATGTTTTGTAGGTCGCTGTAGGTTTTAAATTCAAAAATTGTGCAATGGTCACAGTTTCAAAATACTAAAGCTGTGTGTATAGACGTGTACATTGAAATTCCAAGTTCTATAGTCCATGTAGTCTGTTTGAAAAAAGTCATCGAAACTTTTTTGAAATAGTAGTGAATATAATATAATATAATCGAAAAATTCTTTGTCGAGCAACAATATTATACATTACAGAATGTTTCGAGTAATACCAGCAGAAGAGTTTTTACAGACTTTCGCATCAGACAGGTCCCATATGTTGACTCCGGAGGGTCACTGGATGTCTCCACCCCCCACATATCTACCCATAAAAACAAAAGGTATTGACACTAACACAAGGGCCAATGAGACTGAAAAAGGGTACTAGTATTGAATACATGTATCTACTTAAGGAAGGAGTCTTCTCGTTATCAAACATATTTCTTGTAATAAGATATTCATGAAATTTTGACACAGTCAAACGGATCATATTACCAAATGATTCTATCAGTTTTATCAAATTTGACCTTTTTGTTTTTGCATAAAGGTCAGGTCAAGGTCACTACCTGTTTCCTCAACGTAAAGGATAATAAAAATAAGTGTGGATCTTTGTAGTTCTGTAGACATTTGTTTAAGATTTGAATATTCTATTCTTCAATGAAATGATAGAATATCAGAATATCTATCAGCTTACACTACTAAATCAGAATAAATATTCATACTAAAATTGATATTGCTTAGCCCGCATTTCCTCTAATTTTCTTAAATTTTGAAGAAATTTTTATTATTTTTTTATGCTTCAATTATAAAATATTTATGATTTTTATGTAAAATGAAGACTTAATAAAAAGATATAAATTGACAGAAAAGCTAATATGTTGACCATTTTATAAGAGAGAAAAACTGATTTTAGTGATTTTTTCACAAAAATCAGTGTATAGAATGGGCGCTTTAAAAAGCATATAAAAATAGTTTGATAGGCAAATCATATTTTAAAAACATATTCTGAAACCCAAGTATCATATCATTAGTTTACATTAGTGAAAAAAATCCAACATTAATGTTATTGTTTTTAAAATGCTAAATCAGACTCATTAATCTGCAGCAATTCTGAATTGCGCAACATGTGATATTTTCCTACGCCAATATTACGCCAAAAATATAGTCCCTGTTAGATTGTAAACTTTGATTACTTCTTCTATGCCAAGTTGTATGATGATAAAAAAGAAAGAAAAATATTCTATTTTAATTTCCTTTCATCTTGATTTAATGAACAATTAATCAATTTTACGTTTGACAAGTCGAAAACCAGAAAAGACTCCTTCCTTAAGGTCAAGATCTAGAACAGAATTATGAAATCTGGGAATCCGATATGAATTATTTCAGTGATTTTTCAACAACATAAGCTTGGATAAATACAGTGTATTTAAACTTAATTTTAAAATTAAAACACAATTTATAAAAAATAATTGTTTCTAATATAAAGGTAAACTATACAAAAAAAAAACAATATTAGAAAGGGCCTAAGCATTTAACTTATTAAATTTCTTTCTTTTTTTTTTTTTAGAATGTTCCAACAACATACAAGAATTCATATCCATGGACAAAAATAATCATGGAGATGTTCTCAGTTTGAATGAATTTTTGGAGAGGTTTCTTGAGAAACAATAAAGAAAAGAGAGATTGCTTCTTGTGAAATATATGTTCCTAAAAGTCTTACCTAAAGATGTCACTCATATAATGTAATTCTGGAGATTTTAAGTCACGTGATTCAATTAGTTGACCCATTTCATTAGGGTATGATGCATCTTTGGAGTAAAAAGAACATTGGTTTGATATCATGACTCTTGCCTCTTGGGTTCTTATGTTTTTAGATATTGAACATGTATTTTGTTTATCCTGCAACATAAATATATTGGGTTGATCAATCTCATTGAGGGCGAGGCGAAGTCGAGCCGTCTATGAGATTGATCAACCCAATATATTTCTGTAGTCAGTCAGTAAAAAACCTAATAGGACCGTTTTAACAAGAGCTTGGAGGGATGTTACTATATCAGGCAGTCACGTGCTATGTTTAAACCAATGAAGGTGTGATGTATCAGTCCAAGAGGAAAACAATACATGTTTTATATAATTATAAGAAATGCATTCAATAATTTTTCTAGAATGCCTACATTCTCTCCTAAAACAGAATTAAACAAGCTCTTGACCTTCTCTTTAAAGAGGTTCGATCCTCTGGTTTTGGGTAGCCATTTTGGGTCACCTCTAGTCTGGAAATTCTGTGTCATATATTAATTCTACTTGTAAATTCCTTTTTTACAATGCCAAATAAACTATATTGAATAAAATAGTGAAGGAAAAATTCCATATTTAGAGAGTGTAGCAAGGGACTATATTTTGTGGCGGAAGGTTTTTAGGAAGAAAATGAACATTTTTCATAACTCAGTTGTTTTAGAGTACCGTCATTTTGACTTTCTTATTTTCCGTGCAGACCAAATTTTCAGATAGTTTATGCATTGGGATATCTTCGTGTTGTTTCAAAAAACATATTTCAAAAAAATTTCAATGTTTCTATCAACATATACTGGTATGTTAAAGTGATATTTCATAAAGGTAAAGAAAAAATCAACTCCAATTTGCCCCTAAAATTAGCTTATTTCATGCCATATCTCAAAATTTACATTATAGACCCATACTTTTGGTTTTATTTTCTGAATATTTAAGTTTCTTTTGACAAGTCTGTCAGAATTTGAAAAAAAAGTTTGAGACTTTTAAATTATTTAATTGTATGTTGAATCGTTTATGAATAAAAATAGTATTTTTTCAGTACAAAAAGGTCAAAATATCCATAAGGTGAAGAAATTGCAAACTTTTTCATTATGATAATTTTATTAATTCTAAATAATGTAAATTGGTATTTGATACCATGGTTCATTTCGATAAAAAATTATAGAGGGAAAAGCGATTTATGTGCAATTTGCATTTTCAGTGCAGAAAGGTCATATTAAATACACCGTAGCACCGAAAGGAGCATATAGACCCCAAAATTTTGTTTTGAATTTTGGTTTAGATATGTGTAGATGTTTAAAAATTACTTTAGAAAAAAACTTAGAGACTTTTGATCGCAGGATCCAACGTCCTTTAAGTGTTGTCAAATTCAATATAGGTATCGGGATTACTTTTCCCATGATTTAATAAAGAGGTTCGATCCTCTGGTTTTGGGTAGCCATTTTGGGTCACCTCTAGTCTGGAAATTCTGTGTCATATATGAATTCTACTTGTAAATTCCTTTTTTACAATGCCAAATAAACTATATTGAATAAAATAGTGAAGGAAAAATTCCATATTTAGAGAGTGTAGCAAGGGACTATATTTTGTGGCGGAAGGTTTTTAAGAAGAAAATGAACACTTTTCATAACTCAGTTGTTTTAGAGTACCGTCATTTTGGCTTTCTTATTATCCGTGCAGACCAAATTTTCAGATAGTTTATGCATTGGGATATCTTCGTGTTGTTTCAAAAAACAAATTTCAACAATATTTCAATATTTCTATCAACATATATTGGCATGTATAAGTGATATTTCATAAAAGTAAAGAAAAAATCAACTCCAATTTCCCCCTAAAATTAGCTTATTTCATGCCATATCTCAAAATTTACATTATAGACCAATACTTTTGGTTTTATTTTCTGAATATTTAAGTTTCTTTTGACAAGTCTGTCAGAATTTGAGAAAAAGTTTGAGACTTTTTAATTATTTAATTGCATGTTGAATCATTTATGAATAAAAATAGTATTTTTTCAGTGCAAAAAGGTCAAAATATCCATAAGGTGAAGTAATTGCAAACTTTTTCATTATGATAATTTTAATTTTATTAATTCTTAATAATGTAAATTGGTATTTTATACCATGGTTCATTTCAATAAAAAGTTATAGAGGGAAAAGCAATTTATGTGCAATTCGCACTTTCAGTGCAGAAAGGTCATATTAAATACACCGTAGCACCGAAAGGAGCATATAGACCCCAAAATTTTGTTTTGAATTTTGGTTTAGATATGTGTGTGTAGATGTTAGAAAATTACTTTAGAAAAAAAACTTAGAGACTTTTGATCGCAGGATCCAACGTCCTATATGCGTAGCGCATTGATGAAAAAGTTTTCCGGTCAATTTTTCCTTTAATACGTCTATCAATAGAAAAATTATTAAATTCATTTCTTATCATTTAATAAAGCATTTTCAAACCATAAAATGTGAAGTGTCATTGATCAAAAATGTAAATAATTTAAAGGAAGCGGCGCGTATGAATACGAAACAACATCAGCAACAATATTCAAAATGAATGCGCCTTCAGCTGATGCAGAGCTATTGAGCTTAATTTAATGTTAGTTAAAATCTGAACCGACTGAATTGAAAACGAAAGGGAAATACATGCGATGGCGTGTGATGTTATTCAATGTGCAGCAAGATTCGTTAAATTAATGCGAGTTAGATAGCTGGAATGTGCACCTGTGCATAACCATGCAAGGAGCCGCGATCGTGGAAGAAAAAAAGTTGGATATGTCGACAAATAATAGTATATATGTGCGACTTTTGTAAATGTTGTGGTAACTAGATAGTCAGTGAGGAACTGATTATCTGCCGCTTGGAATACGCCGAAGGAGTAAATGCACTACTCAAGGCTTTGCTTTAAGGTGCTTATTTTGATGACCGATCATGTACATGTACGCCTGTAAATTGAAAACTCTTCGTTACCAAATTTGAACAGCAGTGTTACCGTGAAAGTATATAGGCCTATATGTTCGTTATGATTATTCCTGGATTTGGAACAGCCAGCCTCTCTGTAAATGTTGATCGTTGATCTCACGCAAACGAAATCGCTTAATTTTCTATTTAGTGAATTAAATAATGTGTTTTGTTTATTTTTGAAGGTAAAACTTTCAGTTTTTTTATACTCATTAAGTTGTATTTTGTTTGCTGACAATTAAACAAACACAACTTAACATTTTGTTACCAGTGTTTATCTTGGAAATCGCCGTTCTATAAATAGAGTTAAGGATGCCGATTAGGGTTTTATTGCGGAAAAACTACAATAGCAAAACTCTTTAATTTTTAACCATATGAAACTCTAGTTTATTTGCGAAGTTTCAAGAAAATCGACCGTCTGGTTCTTTTAAGGACTATCTCAAAGTAGAAGTACATTTACTATAGGAATATATAGGAAACTGTCATTTTCCGCACATCAAAGCAGATTAAACTAGAACTGTCCTAATGGGACTAATACCCCCGCAAGGCCAATTCCAAATGGGGACAAATAATTGAATTGAATAATAAAGGTTTGGAATACATACAAATAAAAAAAATTCTAGAATTGTAAACAAAAAAGTTAACAAAGAAAATTAAAATCAAAATTGTCAGAATTTCACTTTAAAGACATATGTTTAACAGTAATACATTCACAAATTTATGTATCTCATGATGATATTTTTTTTTTTATTTTATTGTTTTATAGAAAAACCAACAGAATGACAATAACCCCTCCCTTTGCAGTAAATGGAAATACCAGTAGCCAAGCAATGCTCTTCTGTTGATAAAACATTGAATATCTTTCTAAGAAAAGTCTTGACAGATGCATTTAGTTGTTTCAAATTTTCCCCACTTTCTCCTGTGGTACAATTGAACTCTTTATAAGAAAATTGATCCCATAGGACTATGATTTTCTTTGATGAGCTTGTTAAATTTAATAAACTCCCAAAGCATTACCATAATTACAATACTATGTAAAAATATGTAAAAAAGAAAATGTAATACTACAAAAAAATTCATAATTGCCAAAACACTACAATCATATCAGTAATTTTGAATTTAATTTAAATTGATGCTCTTTAGGGTCACTTCATCAATTTACTTGACTAATAAATTTAAACAACTCCTAAAAAAAGTTAACTTCTTTATTAATTGATGGAAACTTTTGGTTTTACATGAAACAGTTTTAAAATAGCCCAAATCACCACCTATTTTACAGATTATCAATTTTCCCTAAACACATGCTCCATCTAAACCTCGGCTCAGATAATGGCCCCCTTGGGACAAATGAATTCAGCCACACTTGTCTTTGATGTTCTCATTAGCTCCTAAGAATTTATCATTGACAAACAAAAATTTTGCATTGTCAGTTGATAGAATACTTATAAAAAATAAATTTAGTTAAGACATAAAGACAAAAAACCTCCATCTGGATGTATTTATATAAATATATATTAGAGTGTTTTAATTCTATTAATTAATTAATAAAATCTGTAAGGATTACCTCCCTTACTTATCAACATCAGTGTACAATATATAGAATAAGGAAAATGAAAACTGTCATAAAATTATTAAATCTTGTCTGATCTTAAAAAAAAATTGCAGGTGCACATCTTCAGATGGTGATCAACATATGTACAAATTTTCAGACTGTTCCATGCAGTAGTAAAAAATTCTATAGGGGGGACAAGGTTGCGTCTACAGACAGACGGACAGACAGACGGACAGGGTGAAACCAATATACCCCCCTAAACTTCGTTTGCGGGGGTATAAAAATACTACAGTAGCTTTATTTCTCAAATTGTTATATATGAGTAGTAAAATAATTTCCTATCTGATATGTAAAAATACTAAAATCTACCGCCTGGTTTTTATTGGGGGCCATCTCAAAATATCAAATTGCAACAAATTCTACTATATAATTGGATCATTATGAATGAAGATTGGTTAAATGGATTCATTCAAATTTAAGGAAAACGTTCTCGAGGATAGCATCATTCTGTATATAAAATTTCAATGGCGTACAATTTTTACTTTTTCATTTATGTTATTTCTATAAAACTTCATTTTATCATAACGCCAGAAAAGCGCAATGGCAACGCTCCCCTACCCAACAACGGAAAAATCGTTTAACAAAATAAAAATTTCCTTAAAAAAAATAAAAAGTTCAATTTTATAAATGATATCGAAAAAATCTCATAAGAATTATATATCAACTACATTATACTAGAATGCGCAAAAACATGCGCAATGAAAACTAAAGTCGGCCTCCTTACATAAGAACAGATGAGAAAAGTAGATCCAGCAAAAATTTTATTGATGCAAGTATCAAAGAAATTATTCGACCAATCAGAAGTGCCAATATCTTATCAAACTAATAAATATTAAATGATTTTCAAATCAAATCTAAGAAAATAAACCATGTTTTTAATTTCAGAATTTATCGTCATTTCTGGTGTCTGACCAATGTATTAAAAAACATTCAAGAGAGATTCTGTTGTAATCATGAGTTTTAAATCCATATTATAAATTTGCTTAACTTTTAGCAAGCCCCCTTGCATATCTAGCTAACCTGGCGAGAATTTACTAGTAAGTCGTACATCGCACACAGGTTTTGTGGAAAACTATTAAAGGCATTGGCCGTATCTAAAAGCCATATTTATACCTTAATCACTGGTAAGAATAGGGCTTAGAAATAGACAAAATGAGTTTTGACAACCATAACACGTATAGCTAGCTTGGTGAAAATTAGTGATTTTCGTAAAAAAACAAAAACAAAAACAAAACTGTTTCAGTAATAGCAGTGATAATACGCATGGATTGACTTAGATCCAGGATATCATAATTTACTTATGATAGATTTGGGTTTACAAGGCCAATAACATTACGCCGGGTCTGTTTGAACACCCCCCCCCCCCCCAATACAACTATCAGATATGGCACTCTACCTTTTCAAATCCCAAATAACCTCAATAAAGAATAAATATCGATAAAACAAGTTTTGTATTCTGTATATGAATTATGTTGATATTAAAGTCAGGGATGGGGTAATTGAAAAAAGTATTTGTAATTGAGTGTAATTAATTACATTTTTCAAAGTAATTGAAAGTAATTGGTAATTGAGTCTGTCTTCAATTACAAGTAATTGAATGTATTTAAATACATTACAAAAATATTGTGTATTTTCAATTACTTTTCAATTACATCTCAATTACTTTTCTCCAAGTTTAAGATAAAATAAAGGTGTATCACTTATAATGATAAATAGATTTTATACATGTTTGGCATGGACTTTTGTTTATACAATAATTAAATGTTTCATATGTTTATACAGTATGACACACTGCCCAGAGCAATATAGGTAAAGGTCTAATTTTGTGAAGGTGTGAACTCCTCCAATACCCAAGAACCCCAATTGATTTTAGACTGAATTAAACTGACTTTAGACTCAAGGGAATCAAAATATCTCATTCTTGTGAATTATAGCAATTATTATTTATATACTGATATGATGTACTGCCAAAAGTTGTACTTTCTCAATAAACATAGTTTTAATATATGAATAAAAATTAATTCACTACAGAGAAAATATTATTCAGAACCAGAAATGAACTCAATGGTACTTAATGAATTTAATGTTAAAGAAAATTTTCAAGAAATCTGATCTGAACTGAACTATACAACCTTTAAAAAAATAACCGTACATAAAGCCCTGTATATCTTAATGTCGTTAATATATGTATATGTTCTCAAGATTTAAAAAAATAAAACTAAAGTAATTAAAATGTAATTAATTACATTTATCAAAGTAATTGAGAGTAATTAATTACATTTTTAAAAATCAATGTAATTGTAATTGCAAGTAATTGATAAAATTTTCAATGTATTTGAATGTAATTAATTACTTTTCAAAGTAATTGACCCCAACTCTGATTAAAGTGTGTGGCGTTATACAAGTATGGCGACGCGGTCGTATTTGACATGGAGCGTTCCCAAATTAAGGACTGGATTAGTGACGAGGGGTGCAAGTGTTGGCAGGAAAACGGAATTGACCGAGAGGCATTATTTATTTCATTCAAGTTTATTATGGCAATCTTTTTCTTTGTAATTAACATATCTGGACATGCTCGATACTATTCTCTTTTTAGAAGTAGACAGGCATAGCCTACATCCACTTCCCAAGCCCTCATAATTTGACATTCAAACAAGTGACTTTCTACACATTGCTGTGAAATCAAAAGGGAAGCCTTAACGTACCCGCGTTCTGAAATATGTTGCCGGTCCAATAGATCGCAGTCTATTGACAAGGCAGTTCAATAGAACGGTTTCAATAGTTAAGCATATACATACAAAATAGACGAAAATATTTTATTCGTAATAAAACAACAAAATCCCTTTGATAAGGTTAATATTGTATATTATTTGCGCTTTCAACAGAATAGCAGCGGATAACTGCTCCTTACCATTCTGTTTAACAGTTATTTATATGTATCTACTATCTGAATTCGTGCTTTGCAATGAAAAATTAATGTATTAAAAACTGAGATTCAGAAAATAATATGCAAGCACGTGCTTACATTGGTTTAATGTAGCTACGCCACAGTAATCTCCTTCACCCAAAAATGCTTTGTACCTACTTTGGTTGAAATTGGTCTAGTGGTTCTGGAGAAGAAAATATGAAAAGTTTACAACAACAATGAGGGGACAGCGGACAAACTTTTATCAGAAATTAAAATTCTCGTGATTTGACGAGCAATTGGTTTAGTTGAGCTAAAGGTCTGATGAACGAATTTGGGACAGAATGATTAACAAACCGCGAAAATTACAATCACACCCCCCCCCCCAACACACACACTTTCACCGGTAGGGAACTAATTATTCTCGATCCCTGTAGAACGCTTTTCCTGTGTCGCACTTTATATCCTCGCACACGCACAAACCTTACACTGTCGTAGATCGTGATGCGACAGCATGGGCTTTAGAAAACGGAGAGTGTTTAGTAGAAACTGATAAAACGACGACATGTTGTAACGTTCTTGGATTTATTATCATTTATGTATTTTCTCTCTTTGATGTAGTACAGACGGTCCCACCCTAAGGTCTGAACCCCTAGTTGACTTGAGCCCATGAATTTCACAATATTGGTAGAGGGCTTCTAGGACATCATAGGCATGTATTTTGTTTCTTTTTTTTCCACGTGTATGAGAATAATTTTCTTAAATTTGACCTTTTTGCATATTTGGCTTCATCAATGAGGCCCAAGAGGTGGTAAGGTCAATTAGAGACATAAATAACATGTTATTTTTGTCTCTGGGTCAATAAATTTCACAATTTAAATTCCTCTAATCCTAGAGATGCTTCAAACCAATAGTAGTAACAAGTGACCTTATAGTGTTCTAAAAGATAGAAATGTAAAATTGTTGCCGCATGTCCACGAATGGGCAAGCAATTTACCTGAGTGACCTATAACCCCATCCCCCTAAAACAAACTTAAGAAAGAAATCTTCAAAATATAATTTATCAATCCTCTATAGATTTTGCACTTGCAAAATATTTAAACATTTCAAGAAGAGCACAATTATAGCATGCCATATTCACAAAAATTTCACTGTGAGTTTAAAATCTAGGTTTATCGACTGTAAACTACAGTTCATGAACTGTAAACTATAGGTAACCAATTGTTAACAATAGTTTTATCAGTAACACCATATCAAATGGTTTAAAACTATAGTTTACGAATGCTAATCTAAATTCATAAACATTATATAGATTTTCTGATATCATAAATATATATAAACATTTGTGAATTATAATTTACATTCTGTAGATATATTTATTTTGATTATTAACCGTTGTTTACAAACTGTTAAACTGTATTTATCAATTATCAGATAAACTATGCAATCGCAATGCCAAATGGTTGTTTTCAGTGTTAATTATAGCTTACATTTTTTATCTTAGATATCAAATGAACTATGGTATACAGATGTAAATATAGTAATATAGATTAATATCTTTTACTTTAGTTTACAACCAATGAATCTTTGGGGTTTTTTTCCTGTAAAACTATGTTTAATTAGCTCATTTTAGAGAATTAGACAAGCTGCAGTGGTACACAATTTCACATCATCCTTGTTTCCATATTACTTCTGCTAATGGTAAAACAAAATGATAAAACATGTACACATCTCATTTGTTTTAAGAATGAAGTTTTCTTTTTAAATGACTTAATTCATTGATGATTGCCTTTGTTGTCTTGTTGGTGGGGTGGCTTCTAACCATGTGATGCAAGCCCTCATCTATACTATTCAGCTGTTTCCCACAGTGTCTACAAATCCATGGTTGAGATACATCATTTGATTCTGGAGATTGCAACAGCCATTCATTTAAATGGTACATAACTAACCCATTGCTTTTTAACAGTGCATGGTAATTAATTATTGGTTCCGGAAGTAGTGTATCAGTTTCTTTTAAGTCTTCAACCCAACGTTCAGCGGTAGATTCTTCAAGGAATATTCCTATATCATGGGAGATTTCTTGGGATTCTGGTGAATTTGGTGCATTTAATGTGATATTTTCCAAGTTAGAAGGAGTTTTTATAATTACATCCCTGTGATTTAATCTCTCACTCTCTGATTCTTGAAAATGTCTAACTTCTGTTTCTAAAATTTGACTTGCATCACTTTCTTCACAGATATCATTCATGGATAGAGCTGCAGGGATGATATCTATCTTAGCTTTCTCTTTTGAATTCTTTTTTTCTCCTTTTCCCTGCTTTCCCTTTTTTGGTTGTTGGATTTGATCACAACAGTCAAACTGATCCAAAGATTCAAAAATTTGACCATTAATTTTCACCATTTCTTCTTTGTTAACAGAGTCTTTTCTCTGATCTTCCTCATTCACAAAGCCTTCTATTGTAACGTCATTTTTTTTATTTTCTTGATGAATTCTATCTATTTCTATACCATCAGTTTCACTACTATTTTTTGATGACATTTTCTTTTTCTGCATTTGCGAATCTTCTGTTCCCTCAATCTCCATGGGTAACCTCATATTTTCATCATTAGTCATCTTTTGGTTTCCTGTTGCATCATCTTCAACTTTTGGAGAAGAATCTTCAAAAATTCTTTTCACAGATTCAATTTCTTCCAACATTTTTTCTTGCTGTGCTGTTAATTTTCTATTAATATTCTTGGCAAAACGGATGGCTCTCAAGGTTTTCTTAGAGACAAATTTCTTTCTCTTAACAACCTCTGCCTCTGAACTTGAAGTAATTTCTTCTCTTTGGTTGTTGGTTACCTTCAGTTTTCTAGTACACTGTAGTTGATGTCGCATTAAATGGCGATCTCCCATACAGACTCTTCCACAAAAACTGCACAATCGTTCATGAATTTTGATATGGTCTTTGAGTTCATCCTTTGGCAACAATCGCTCACAAACATCACATAGTATCATTTTCACTGCCTTAGCTGAACACCTTTTTAAATGGCTGCGTAGGTGGTAAGATGACTGAAACATTTTATCACATTTTTCACACTTTACTAGATTTTGACTCTTTTTCTTCTTTTTCTTCTTTTCTTTTGGAATATTCTTCTCTTGGTTTTTCATCTTTTGTGTTTTCTTTTCTTGAGCTTTAATAATTTCAAGTTTTGCCATTCTAACATGTAGTTTTCTATGAAGCCTATACTGATCATATGAGGCACATGCTTTTCCACACTGAATGCATGCTTTGTAAAAGATTTGCTCCACAACATGAACTTGAGGTGTAATATCAGTGGCATTTGTATCCTTTCCATAATTTGGAATATTGTGCATAAATTTCATGTGACTTTTTAGCTTCGATTCTTGCATCAGATTAGCGCAGCATATGCGGCAAACAGTATCATGATATTTCAAAGCATGTTCATATTCTTTATGGGCTGGGATCATTTTGTTACACTCAAAACATGTAGCCATTTGTGTTGTTTTGCCCCTGCAAAGGGAAGTATGCATTTTATACTGATAATCCTTCATGAAAATTTTGCCACACTTTTCACACTTATTTTCTTCATCTATTTTTCCTTGGCTCCTTCTTTTCTTTGATTTCTTTTTCTTTGGAGGGGTTACCTTTCCTTCTTTGTCAGATACTATAGTTTCTTCAGGATTTGACATTAGGTTTTGAACTGATGCTTGCTGGTTAATGTGTTTGTCAACTGAGTGTTTGTTTTTGTCATGTTGACTTGCATGTAGTTTTGAATGATCATACAAAGCTTCATGAGTTGGTAACAACTGCTGACAGACCTTGCAAACAAGCTTCACCATAAGAGTACTCTGTGATGGCTGTTCATCAACAATGATCATATTAGGTGCTGTTAATGACTTTGTGTTGGGTTCAGCTTCATAATCTCCAGGGGCAAAGCCCATGAATTGTTTCAAACTGTATGAATTTCTTTCTTGATTCTCTGTGGTGTCTTGTTGCAGATCATCAGAAAGAGTGAAAACATTAACAATCTTAATATTTTCAAGTCCTGGGGGCAGTTCATCATCTAGCTGAGATGAAAGTGGTTCATCAACTCCAGGATCCAACCCGATGTAATTGACCTTCCCATCATCATCTCTCCCAATCTTAAGAGGACTTGATACTTTTGCATCTTTATTTACTTGTGGTAAAATGATGCTTTGGTTTTTTTTCCTTTTCTGAACTTAACTGTTCTGAACATTGTTGCAATGAATCTATTTCATTACAGTAATTTCCAGTATAAGCAGACTCTGTACTATTTTCCTCATCATCACTGTAGTCTGAATTTATTTCTATGATAAATACCTCATCTCCAGATTTAATTGTTTCTGATATATTTCTTGATACACTTTTCCCATCCATCCTGTTTCGTGCTATGTTATTTATTCTGCAATAAATTGAAAAACAATATCAATCAAAAGATCATTTCAGCAGTTTCTATGATAAGGCTAAAATAAATACCATAGTGTTGTTGAACACATATGTATACAAACACTAATTTCTCTTTTAAACTTTTTTTCTGTCTTATCTGTTGATAAAATCGGTCGGAACAATTCTAGTAAATTGCAAGATTTTCTTTATTTTGAAGCTGCTACAAATCACAAAAATATATATTGGGGGTGGTAAACAACAAAACAATGATGACTTCTTTTAACACAATGTATACCTATATTTTAATGATTAGTTTCAACATCAAAGTTTGATTTTAACTTAATCCAAATTTCCTAGCTTTATGAGTTTTCTAAATCTCACCTATTTTCGCTAAAATATTGGTATTACAGAAAAAATCTGACTGATAGGTACTCCAAAGAATTATTAGTCTGTTATTACTTTTATTGTAGGCATAAATCATTCTGTTGAAGGTGAAATTTTGTAAGGACAAAGATAATTTTTAAAGATATGCTATCTGGAATTACTTTTGTGAATTTTTCAAAGCTCTCTCACATTCATATCAGCCATCAGTTACACCAAAATGTAAGTTCTGTTATTTTAATGAAATAAAATGTGCAATATGATATCTCAAATCTCATTGTAACTTAACTTTTGCAACTTTCAACACATGGTATTTTTTTTTCAAAAGTGATCAAAAATTAAAATCCAAGTAATATGCACAGCTCTGATATACATCACTACTGGTAAAATCCTTAATATATTAAGGCCCTATGGGAAACCTCCACAGGGTTTGACATTAAGTTTTTCAATTAGTAGACCAGTCGGGCTACCTCAACAATTTTTCACTAGCCCTGACTCTTTTACTACTAGCCCTGACCAATTTTGACAAAAATAAACTAAAAGTAATGACAAACATAAAATATTAAATACCTGTTTCTTTTAATTATATTGGTTTATCTTTACCAATAATGAATCATTTAAACACGATTTAATTTTATTCAAACTGTACTAATAATGATACAAGTATTCAACAAAACTTTAGGGAGACTTTACTTCTCCTTAACAGAGAAACATGGAGAAGTTTGAGAAATCGGGGAGACTTTCATTACTTGACAATGGCATAACAATAATGATGATATACACAGATTTAAACTTTAATAATTTAAATTAGACTAGAAACAAGTCATTATGATTAAAAAATAAAAAAAATTCCTAAAATTAAAAAAAAATATATCAAATTTATTTAATTTAAATCATTTGATGTACATGTATAACTTTATAACTGTTTTCTTTTCCAAAGTTTTACCCATCAACATAACGAAAAGAAGAGGTTAAAAACGCAATCTGAAAAATGGAAAAAGCCAAGGCATAGTTAACATCAGCGCAGAACTGTTAAAATATGACATAGCACCAACGACATCAAAACTAACTGTACATAATGTTCCAACAGTGAATCAATGACCAGGGGATACCCCCAGACTGGTTAAGATCGCCATCATAAAAACACAAAACAAAAGGGGGATCTTACCTTGTGAGACATTTACAGAGTAATATGACTACCTGTTCATTCTAAAGTTCTTGGCAGAGTAGTGATAGACAGAATAAGAGATGAGATAGAGGACACACTAAGGCCAGAACAAGCTGCATATAGGAGAGGAAAGGGAACATCAGAACAAGAAACATACTTAAAAAATTAAAAGCCAGTCGCCATTTGGCAGCCAAAAATATCCGCTAAGATCATTTTAAAAAATTTATCTAAATAAACTAACTGGCAGACTACTTAACAACGTGGTTTGTCTCAGTCCTGTTTTAGTATATACAAAGAACTATTTTGAACCCTGGTACATATGGTAAATAGGACGTACTTCAATAAAGCATTTGACAGCAAAATCATGGACAAATTATGGGATATACTCAAGCAGTATAGAATTCCTGATATTTAAAACAACATCATTAGGAAAATATATGATGGTCTTTGGAAGTACTTGCTAGGTCATCAAAAACAATAAAACAACAGGCTGGTTTAAGGTTCAGACCTGTGTGAGGCCAAAATGCAGTTTGTCTGGGTTCCTATTTATAATTGTGGTTGACTGATTAATATGAAACACCAACAATAGAAAGCATGAAATACACTGGAAATTCATGTCCACACTAGAAGATCTTGACTACGTTGACATCCTAGCACTTATATCTAGCATATAAAGCGACAAGCAAGAGAAAACCAACAAGAGGCCCATGGGCCACATTGCTCACCTGAGCAACAATAGGCATGATAAAACCAGCTTCATGGAGTCATAATACAAAATATATGGACAATGTGGTATAATACATGTACCGATCCTATACAAAAAATCTGGTTCCCCCTGGATATTCTTATATCTATAATCAAGTCCTTTTTCTAACAGGATGATTTTATAGTCATCACATTAAGAATTGCAGTTCTCAGAAAGACCCATAACAATTGTTTATTTACAGGATATAAACCTACATCAAACTCTGAATCATATCATATTCAGCACTGCAGTCTCAAAAAGACCCTTAACAATTGTTAATATATATACTGGATATAAACCTACATCAAACTCTGAACCCTCTGTGATGCCCAATAATCACACAGGGGCAAATGTTTAAACAATTTTAAAGAATCAGCAATATATAAAAATGCTTGCATATAAGTAAAAGCATATACCGTTATAATAACATTAGAGTTTTTGGGAATAATTATGTTTTCCTTTGTACAACTGAATCCCCAGTGTAGCCACACACCTAAAGATTTTGATTTGAACAAATTTGAATCTACAGTATCTGAAGTTGCTTTCACTTAAGTTACAGTTTTTCTAGGCAAATGTTTATTTAGAAAAAGATTAAACGCTTTTTTCTATATATTTCTATGTAAAAATTTGTCTCCCCCCCCCACCCCCTTGTGACCCAATCCTACCCTCTGGGAATCATGGTTTGAATGAACTTGAAATTTCACTACCTGACGATGCTTCCAAACAAGTTTCAGCTTTCCTGCCCAAATGGTTCTTGATAAGAAGATTTTCAAAAATTTACTCTATATATTCCTATGTAAAAAGTTGACCCCCCCCCCCATTGTGGCCCCACCGAACCCCAGAGGGTCATGATTTTCACAACCTTGAATTTTCACTACCTGAGGATGCTTTTAAATAAGTTTCATCTTTCCTCGCATAATGGTTCTGAAAAGAAGATTTTTAAAGATTTACTCTATATGTTCTTATGTAAAAATTTGACCCCCTATTGTGGCCCCATCCTACCCCTGAGGGTCCTGATTTTCACAACCTTGAATTTACGCCAGCTAAGGATGCTTTCACATATGTTTCAACATTCATTGCCAGATGGTTCTTAAGAAGATTTTTAAAGATTTACTCTATATATTCATCAATCGCAACTTCTCGGGCCTTTCTGGCAGGCTCGGAAAAACACCTCGAATGTATTACCTAGGCGTCCATGACAACCCCCCTTTTTATAGAATTGATATAAATACAACACATTTCATGATCTGAGCTATACTTCATTAAAGTAAACGATATACACTAAAATATAACACAGAAGCGACATACAAGACTGTCTAGCTGATACTTATTTTAATGGGAAGCGACTCCATTTTGTATAAAATTCTAACATCTGGTGATGTTAAT
This sequence comes from Magallana hongkongensis, assembly GCA_015776775.1. Lineage (NCBI taxonomy): Eukaryota > Metazoa > Mollusca > Bivalvia > Ostreida > Ostreidae > Magallana > Magallana hongkongensis. The sequence continues at coordinate 16,417,604 of CM027469.1, forward strand.
ACATTCGGGGTGTTTTTCCGAGCCTGCTGGAAAGGCACGAGAAGTTGTGATTGTATATTCATATGTAAAAAGTCGACCCCCCCCCATTGTGGCCCTTACCTACCCCTGTGGATCATGATTTTCACAACTTTGAATCTACACTACCCAAGGATGCTTCCACACAAGTTTCAGCTTTCCTGGCTCATTGCTTTCTGAGAAGAAGATTTTTAAAGATTTACTCAATATATTCCTATGTAAAAAGTCGACTTTCCAATGTGGCCCCACCCTACCCCCAAGGGTCATAATTTTCACAACTTTGAATCTACACTACCTGAGGATGCATTCACAAAAATTTCAGCTTTCCTGGCCTAATGGTTCGTGAGAAGGGGATTTTTGAAATTTCTAAAAATTCTTCAATAATTTTTAATTATCACCATTTGTAAAAGGGTGTGGTCCTTAATTTTCACAACTTTGAATCCCCCTTTGCCTAAGAGTGCTTTATGCCAAGTTAAATTGTAATTGGTCCTGTAGTTCTGGAGAAGATGTTGAAAATGTGAAAAGTTTACAGACAGATATTCTCAGCTCAGGTGAGCTAAAAAACAAAAATCTGACAGTGTGGGACAATTACAGAGCAATATCATGGCTACAATGTATCTGTTTATTCTAAAGTTTTTATATATACATGTTTATACTAATATACATATTGTATGTCATTAATATTTACCAAAACTTTGTCTCTGCAAGTAAATACTTATTTTTAACATGTGAAAAAAAAATGGCGGAAGCTGCGAGATGCACCATTTTTAATATTCAGCTACATGCAAACATATAGCAAACATAAAGCAATGAATGTATTATTTAATTAAGTACTTGAAAAACAATTTTGTTATTGGGAACAATCTAAAAATATACCAGTTTTCTTCTTTCCCTTGCTTTGCCTCTGCAAGTTCTCTCAGATATAAATATGGCGGTTGAATGATATCATTCCGGATTAAAAACTGATTGGACGTGGAATCAGTTTATAATCCGGACCACTTTAGCTATTCCATCATAATCCACACTTAATATAACGAAGTGTTATTATTTTAAAGACATTTTTGATTTATTTGAATTATTTTTTATTTGAAAACCATTTTTAGAGTATTTATAGTGCACACCTTACTTCCGGTGATTTCTAACGTTCACATGAGCCTTCTCTTTACCCATGTATCGGTTTATTATTTAACGCTTCTTATTACATAGAAGATTCAAGAAGATATTTTACCATCACCGAAAACAGGGAGAATCTGAATTTGATTTATCCTGATATGCAAAAGTTAACAGCTGACAATAATGAAGCATTCAATATGGTTTGTGTTATGTTTTGTTTTTTGGTGTTTTGTTTGTATTATGTTAATAATTATATAATGATAAAGTATTCTTTTGATATGTAAGCAGTCTGACAGTTTGGCCAAATACAGATTTTTTATTTTAAAACAGAGACGGAGCGGTGCAATTTTTAATATGTTTTACGGTGCTACCGTTCTGGCTAGCGCAACAAGAATTACACATACCTTGCATCATTGTCAACCTAGTGTTATTTAGGTATCAACGAACGTCAAAGAATTTTTAGAGATTATTTCTCTACAATAAGTATGCCGGGGCAAATGTACTAATTTTAATGGTCATGATACATACAGCGCAACCCCCTACCCCTCTCCCGAGAGAGAGAGAGAGAGAGAGAGAGAGAGAGAGAGAGAGAGAGCGGTTCCTGTTTGTAGGTGTGTAATATCCCACCTTCAGATTTAATGGTTTGACTATATGCAGTATCTACATAATTGTTTTAACTGTTTATTTTTTCTTTTTATTCCTTTTTATTTAGTTCAAAATTTCCTATTGTTTATTTCCTCCCTACTCATATACTCATATACTTACCTGCCTGCTGTACATGCATGCACAATTAGCTTAAAAATGAATCAATACGACAGTAAAGTATGGCTCTTGCTAGTATATATTTAAATAATCTCTATATTAAAAAAAAAAACAAATCATATCGCAGGGGTGTTAAAGAAGAATATGGGCAATTTAGCGTCTTATTTTGACTGTTATATTCAAAATCGTGAAATTAAATAATTATTTTGAATAAGATCAAAAACTTAGTATTATCCTTTTAAATAGATGTCAGTGCAATAAAATCGGGTAGTACATAACTGCCACATTGGTGCATTATCACGTGACAACTATAAATAGCTTACGTATGTTCCTTAACATAAAATGAGATCGATAGAACAACACTAACGCGCGGTTTCAAAAATAAAATAAACATATCAAGTGAAAGCAAAACATCTCAGTTTAATCAAAACCGCTGCTAGAATCCTATGTTTTTCCTTTAGTTATTAAAAAGTTATTTATCTGGTTCTCGTTAAACCTTCCCAACTTTTATATAGTTTGCACGGAAAACAGCAAATTGCATCAAAACAACACACAACATGGGATTCTAGCAGCACTTTTCAATTTAAGCATTGATCAAACTAACAATACGTATAAAATTTCAAGTTCAATATATACGGGGTAGTGTTGTTCTAGTCGGATTTTTATATTGTAAGCAACGACAGAGGAAAGCCTGGCCGAGAAATAAAAGCAAATTTACATACCTTTTAGCGAATGATTGATAAAACTAACATCTCCCCCAGTATTCTTATGTTCAATTCTCAATAAATCACACCACAATACTTTATTAGAGTTCGTAGATTAGTTATATTTTGAATATGTTTACAATGCTTTCAGATCAAATTCACACGACATTCAACTTTTAGTCATGACGTCATCAATGTGTAAATCTACGTAATACAAACTAATTTCTGGAAAAAAATTGTCTTAAGTATTTTTTATTTGTTTTTGATCTACGTTTCGTTGCTTAGATATTTGAATATGTACATAATAATTAAGATTTGTGATTTCACGGAATTACATGTAACTCAGATTCCATATGCTTCCTTAACACCCCCGCCATGTCAATGAGACAGGTATTGCAGTCTATACTGAAATAGCTAGTACACGCATAGATGTTTGATCCACCTCTAAATTTATCGCGGGAAATATAGCGCGAGAGCACTGTGACGTCATCCATAACTTTGTTCGTCTCTGTTTACGTATCTCAACTCAATACGAAGGTATGGAAGCATGTAACAAATCTCTTGAGTCTCGCCAAAGCATATGCGGTACTCTAAACATGTCTTCAAACCTTAAGACACCATATATTACAACCTAAAAGTCGGCCATTTTTGGCATAGCACCACGGTTGAAAACATTAGAGAGCATTATGGGACGTAGACAAAAAATTTTGTTTGATGAACTGTAGGTTTAGCTCGTTCTTTTTCCCGCGCACGCTGGTTCTTAAAGCTCGCTTTGCTCGCTATTATAAATTAAGGGTACTGATCGGATCCGACCAGTTAAGTCATGAAAGACGAGCAAGACAAAGAAACTTATTTCTAATGAGCCAGAAGCAGAAGCTTCTTTTCAACTAAACAAAAAGAAGCAGGACAATGACTTCAAATAATTAAGACACAACAGTTCAGCAATTTTTCGGTTTCTGGTTTGTGTTTTGTCAAACTAAACATTGAAGAATAACAAATAACTATTTTACTGATGCTATTCTTTAAAATTACTTTTTAATTAAAGTGCATTTATTTATCATCTATCTGTAAAGCATTGTATACCCCTTTTTCTGTGGGACATTACAGTTTAAATTGAAACTAAGGGCAGAGCAAAAGAAGAAACCAAATTCCCGATCAATTTCTTGGGACTACATTTACACAGGCCAAATAAACTATAGCGATTATAATTATTATAAAATCATTGAAATTCATGGGGGTCAATTTTCGTGGATTGCTTAAAATTTTCACTTTTGTGGGGATGTAATTTCATGTGTTTTCTTATACCTACAAACAGAAGTATGACTTTAAAATCCTAATTTATTAATTCATGGAAGATTTTAATTTGTGGATGAGAGATACCCACGATTTCCACGAAAATTGAGCCACCACGAAATCTAATGATTCCTCAGAAAGCTAAATCTGCTAACTACGATGTTTTTGAGGATATTTACTGAAATTCTATTTAATATGCTAAAAAGTATTTCTTAAACGACAGCGTGAATTATTACATTAACTTTTGGGAAACATTTCAATGGGACTTTTGGGGACATTTGAGTACAATTAATTCCAGAGAGACTATCGGAATAATTAAATAAATAAAATGAAAATATTATACATAACAATAGTTTTTAAAAGTATACTGGAAAGAGAATTTTAAATGTAAGGTTCCGTGCTATTTAAACGATAAGAATGGCACTACATTTTTACTCTTGGTATTTATACTTTGAATTCAAAAATTAAAAACAAACTTGACCTGTAGTTCTTTTCCATAATTTTAAAATTACTTTATAAAAATCATTTTATATATCTTAATTATTTTTTTATTTTTTTTGGCATTTTAGCATGGTATCAGATTTCTTTTATCCCAACATGGGAGGAGTGGAGAGCCACATCTATCAGTTGTCGCAGTGTTTGTTAGAGCGAGGCCATAAAGTGGTGGTCGTGACTCATGCTTATGGGGAAAAGAGAGGAGTGCGGTACCTGAGCAATGGATTGAAGGTCAGAAGTCAAAAACTGGTTCCAAAACCATAAATTAAGAATCGAGAGAAGTTAAATCTTAAATAAATGCATACTTATTATTTGAAATACATGTAATTTCAATAAGGGATGTTAATTTTATTTGTCAGAATACAATAGATGATTAATTAGGGGACAAAGTCAAGCAATAGATGATTTTCTAACATAATAATGCTACTCTCACATATACCATATATCTTTCAATCAAATATATTTGATAAGTTAGCTACAATGTATTTGTCAAATTTTTATCTCTTTACAACAAAGCAAACTTACTCTTTAATCTCTTGAAAATCCAGTTTGTTGAAGTTTTTTATCTTTCAATACATATTTTTGGTCCCCCGTCTACATGTTGAGAACATCAAATAAGGTGTGTGTATGCACAGATATGCATTTATATTCAGAAATCATGCATTCAAAATTAAAACCAAGCGTAAAGATTTGCATTAGAATTTGTAAATACACATAACACTTGGATTACTTAGCATAAAGTTGGCTATGGAACTAAAACTGCATCTAATTACGACTCACTGTACAATATACAGGAGCAGAGTAACTTCAGCTCTTGACAGCACGTACAGAGAGGTGCTGTGTTTTAAAAAAAAATCATGATGATTATATTGATACCATGCTTGGAGAAAAGGAAAATAAAATGACAAGTTTACACTGAGAATGGTCATTGTGAACAAAGCATAAACCAGGTCTTGCATGCTGTCAAAGACATCTAATCTCTTAAACTAATCTCAACAGAAATTTGAACTAATTTCTTACATTGAAATCAACAGAAATAACTACTTGTGGCAATTTTTCTCATTTTCAAAGCTTCATAATTTGCATGTTGAACTATTTGAAATAATTCTAAAAATCCTCTTTATTTATTCACTAGTTATTCATTACTCCATCATAAGATTTTATATCGAGAGTTCTGCACATCATATCTTCAGAGTACCCCGGTAGTCTGTATCTGTAACCTTACTGGGTCCTTGACCATAGGACAACTATCACAGAGACAGAATGTTTCAAAACACTGCTAAAAGGATAAATCGCTTCCATTACAGGGGATAAAAACAGACCCACTCTATAAAAGAAAAGGCCTTGAAGTTCTAAAAAATAACACTATTAGTAGGTTTCGATACATTTACGCCTGTTTGAGTCAACATGTTCCAAGTATTGAACATATTTAAAGTTAAAATTCGATGATGTTTAAATTGTTTTGAATAATTTTTTTTTTTAAATATCAGATTTTAAAAAAAATTTCAGTATCTTTTCTGTCTGTGTATAGGCATTTTACATGCTCTATCTACCAATCATCTCGAGAGTAAGAGTGAAATCAGATTTTAGGAGCTGTAAAAATTTGCACCCAAATTGAAAACCATGAGTTATGCAGAAAATGACTAGTCTTTATTAGTTCACCTGAGCTGAACTGAGCTGACTTCTCCAGAACCATTGGGCCAATTTCAACCAAACTTGGCACAAAGTATTATTGGGTGAAGATGATTCAAGTTTGTTAAAATGAAGAGCCAGGCTCTCTTTCAAGGGGAGATAATTAGGATTTGTTCTTCAAAAATCTTCTTCTCAAAACCATTTGGCAAGAAAAGCTGAACTTTGTGTGGAAGCATCCTCAGATAGTGAAGATTTAGGTTTGTTCAAACATGGTTCCCAGGGTAAGGTTGGGCCACAATATGGGTCAAAGTTTTACATAGAATGTAATAAGTAATTCTTTTAAAATCTACTTCTCTGAAACCAATCAGCCAGGAAAGCATCATCAGATAGTGTAGATTTAAAGTTGTGAAAATCATGACCCACAGTGGTAGAGTTGGGCCACAATGGGGGGGTCGAACTTTTACATAGGAATATATATTGTAAATCTTTTAAAATCTTCTTCTCAAAAAAAAAAATCAGCCAGGAAAGCTGAAACCTCTATGGAAGCACCCTCTGGTAGGATAGATTATAGTTTGTTCAGATCATGATCCCCGGGGGTAGGGTTGGGCCACAATGTGGATCAAAGTTTTACATAGAATGTGATAATCAAATCTTTAAAAATCTTCTCTGAAATCAATCGGCCAGGAAAGCTGAAACTTGTGTAGAAGCATCATCATTTAGTGTAGATTAAAGTTGTGAAAATCATGACCCACAGTGGTAGGGTGGGGCCACAATGGGATAATAACATAGGACTATATTGTGTAAATCTTTTAAAAAATCTTCTTCTCAGAAATCATTTGGCCAGAAAAGCTGAAACTTGTGTGGAAGCATTCTCAGATAGTGTAGATTAAAGTTTGTTCAAATCATGATCCCCGGGGTTAAGGTTGGGCCACAATGGGGGTCGAAGTTTTACATAGAATATTTAGAGTAAATCTTTAAAATTCTTCTTATCAGAAACTAATCAGCCAGGCAAGCTGAAACTTCTGTGGAAGCATCCTTATGTAGTGTAGATACAAATTTGTGAAAATCATGTCCCCGATGGTAGATAGGAACTACAATTGGGGGGAGGGGGGTCGAACTTTTACATTGGAATAAATAATGTAAATCTTTTAAAATCTTCTTCTCAGAAACTAATCAGCCAGGAAAGCTGAAACTTGTTTGGAAATATCCTCAGGTAGGGTAGATTAAAGTTTGTTCAAATCATGATCCCATGGGTAGGATGGGGTCACAAAAAGGAAAAGGGGGGGGGGCAAAAATTTAAAAAGAAAATATTTAAATATTTTTTTCTAAAAACCACTTGCATAGAAATGCTGTAACTTTACTGAAAGCAACTTGATTATAAACATAAAAATATCCAGTGTAAAAAAAAAGACTTTTATTTATACAGGATTTACATGTATTATACTGCATTGTCCAGATAGTTTGTATTATGACTCCATTTGATTTTATTACACCTATTGTTTCTCAGGTGAGCGATCTGGCCCATGGGCCTCTTGTTTAGAACCACCTTTGTTGTAATCTACAAATCCACAGCAATCAATTAATATCTAAACAAAAATACAGGTCAAGTTCAAATTTGGTTAAGATCTAATAATGTTTGACAGACTTTAATTGTACCTTGACCTTGAAAAAAGTAGAAATCTTCTGTGTAAACAAATGTAAAAACTAAATATGACATTTGATGGTTTGGCTGCCTGTGGTGGCATTAATATTACCTGGTATTGTACTGTGACAGTCATGTTAACCATGCCTTTCTTTTCGCTAGCATCTCAATCTTGTGTAATTTGTTCATGTAAACACCGTGGATCTAAGCCACATTGGTGTGTATTGTTAAGCATCACATCAGATTTGATCGGCAGCCGATAAATTTATCAGTGCACACCTACAATGAGTAGCATTGGCCTGGTTGTTATTTTAGATTCAAAATGGATTATTCTTTAACTACTTGTTAATTACCTTAGATTCCTTATTTTTTGCGAGTTCTTAGAAATTTACAGTAAATCATTTTAGAAAGAAAAAAAGTGTCTAATTGTTCCACAAACAATAAGCCTACTAATAACTGTAAATTCTTAATTAACTGCGTGGAATCAATATTCACGTAAAATCGCGAGAGGCACATCTTGCCGATTTTAAAATCTCACTTTTATTTTCTTGACAGATGTAAAGTAAATATAACTGTGATTAAAATTTAGTGCTCGCAATTTCATATTATCGTGATTTGATGCAAAATGGTTGAATCGCGGTATTTTGTACTTGCAAAAAATATTAGGAATCTATCAGTATTTATGGAGACTTCAAAATGTACAAGGTTTTTAAAGATTCAGTGAATGTTTTGTTCTTTTGTTGTAGGCATACTATCTTCCATTTACTCCATTTTATAATCAGTGTATCCTGCCAACTATATTTACCACATTCCCTCTGCTGAGAAACATATTCATCAGGGAGCAAATAACTATTGTACATGGACATTCAGTAAGTGCATAGAACAAATACAAATAAAAAAATTGCCTGTTCTTAAGCTTGTTATTAATCTTGACATTGATTTGTCTCTGCTTGTCACAAAAATAGTTATATTTCATTATTAGGGCTGTGCAATAATACATGTACCGGTATTCCGGTGTATTGCGGTACATGTACAAAAAATATCGTATTACGATACATTTTTTCAATACCGGTATACCAGATTAATTGATTCGGCCCGGAATTTACAGAAAACCATTTTAGAAAGGTAGAAAGTGTCTTATTGTTCCATGAACAATAAGCCTACTAATTACTGTAAATTTTTATGTGATTCAGAGTTTGATGCAGGTTTATATCTTGTATATAAACAATTCTTTAGGGTCTTTTGAGAACTGCAATGCTGAATGTGATTTGACTATAAAATCATCAGGTTAGAAAAGGGACTTGATTATAAATATAAGAATATTCAGGAAAAAACTGATTTTTTTATACAGGATCTACATGTATTATACCACATTGTCCAGATATTTTGTATTATGACTCTGGGCATGAAGCTGATTTTATCATGCCTATTGTTGCCTAGGTGAGCAATGTGGCCCATGGGCGTCTTGTTTCAAAATCTTGTGTGAATTCTGCTTACAATATGTATGAATTTGATTTGTTTATGTCATTTTATATTTTTCCAATTCAAAAACTTTGCATAATGTTTCAACTGCAGCCTTCGAATTTCCAAATTTTTGTCTCTTAAAAATAAAGTTAAAGAACAAAATAAAAGAAAAATGTCTAACAAATTTATTGATGTGAATTGCCATGCGTTCAATATACAATCATTGGTTTAAGCAAGGTAGACAGGTGTCAAGGAAAGAGATGCATCAAAAAGACTTCATTTTCAATAAAATGATATAAATGTAAATTTGAATGTTTTTAAAGGAAGAGAGTGAGTGTCGACCTCAGATTTTTTTTATATTATAAATAAAATAAATTTAAATTAAGGATTGGGGATAGAACCCGGATCCACGCTTCAAATGCCTGTAAATATGAGGGGCACATACAATTCATAATTTTGACAACTGCAATATTACAATGTATCTTGCATAGATATAGTTTTCTTAATTAGAATCTTATTTGCTGCAGGCTTTTTCAACTTTAGCCCATGAGGCAATGTTTCATGCCAGCACCATGGGCCTGAGGACTGTTTTTACTGACCACTCACTCTTTGGCTTTGCTGATGCTAGCTCCATACTGACCAACAAAGTCCTTCAGTTCTCTCTGTCTGAAACAAACCATGTCATATGTGTCTCACATACAAGGTATACGATGATAAGTCAAAACATCAAAAAGTTTAGCAAAGAAGTATATTTTCAATGATTTCCCAATTGACTTATTGAATAGTATTATATTGAATTTGTATTAAAGGATGCCCACCAAATTGATTACATGAAGAAAAAGATTGTTTTTAAGAAAAGTCTCTCGCTCTTTATAATATGTTTAACAGTATTATGTATTACATGTAGTCATTATTCATTGAATGCCTTTCATTTGATATTCTCATACTTGTATCTGAAATTTACCAAATCCACATAAATTGATATGGGAACATAAATTAATCAAATTGCAATACCCAATGAAACTAAATGTATAAATTGCTCTCATAACTTTTGTTTTTTTAAAGTAAAGAGAACACAGTACTAAGAGCCAGCATAAGACCTGAGGTTGTATCAGTGATACCTAATGCAGTGGATGGGACAATGTTCACTCCAGATCCAACCCAGAGACCCAAAGATAAAAGTAATTATGGATACATGCGGTATAAGCTTTGCTATTCACATAAAACATACAGATCAATTAACTAAAAAAACAAAACAAAATGTAAGATACTGCTAATGTAGCATGACTGATTAAATGAAAGTCTTCAAAATAAAATAATTTATTGTGTCTTTCATATTCAATTTGTTAAAATGTACCTGTAGGTTAAGAAATGAAGAAAGAAAACAAAAATATGGGTATTAATAAAATCTGCAAGTGTGCATTTGATAAAATTGTAGACATGTACCTTAAGTTTTGCCGTATTTGTATATACAGCAAAACTCAAATAAAACAAACATGGATATAAAGAATTTCAGTCTATAACAAATTCTAATTTTTGTCCAAACAATTAAGTTCTTATAAAAACTTACAAAAGTAGTATATATAACAAACACAGCTATAACAAATTTACAACTATTACAAAGTACAAATTATGACCCCCACTTGCAAAACTTTGATGCATTTTATCATACTTATATACCAGTACATACTATTACAAATGTTTTTCATGGCAAATGTAATGTACATATATATACCCGGTAAATAATCTTGATGGTTTCTTTCACTAATAATAATCTTTCACTATGTTTGCAATTGATTATTTTTTTTGAAATTAAACCGATTTTGAATACATGTTCTATCATTTGTTTTCAAAATCGTATTATATTGACATAGGAGCAAAGAGAGATAACTCTTGCAGTGAAACCCATTGCGATTGGTCCTTTTTGAGAAACATTTAAACATGGAATTAAAGTCACTTACAGTATTGAAATTAAGTAAACTTGTATAATGAAAACATGAAGGAAGAATACATGTATATTCATTGGTTCTAAAACTTGCTGTGTTTATTCAGTTATTGTAAATCAAGTATGAAATGCATGTACAGAGTTGCACTAACAGCCTTGGTGATATTTATAGTTTTGGACCAGTGTTTAGATCTAAACTATATAAACCAACTTTTATTCACCATGACATTTTTTTAGTGATTTACAGAATATAGACTGGTTTGCGACAATTAATTTTCCAAGTAAGCCTTATCAAAACCAGTGTTCTTATCACAACCATATGACAAGGGCTTGTTTGCAGAAAAATATTTTCAATTTGTGACGATTTGACAATAATGCATAAGATTTATCTTTTTTGTGTGTTTTCGTGCATAAAATTTCTCCTGCATGGATTTAAACTTAATGTGTAATGTATTTTTTACCTCCAGTGAACATTGTGATGGTCAGTAGGCTGGTGTATAGGAAGGGCATGGACCTTTTGGCAGCGGTCATCCCACAGATCTGTTCCATGCACCCGGATGTGCAGTTCATCATAGGTATATATCCTTTAGGAATTCATAGATAAACAAACTACATTTTGACAGGTGACTCTTGTAGATTTCTTTTTTACACCTGAACAAATAACCATGCAGTGTTCTTAGCAATAACTCAAAGGACACACAGACTTCTGTATAAATTTGTACTGTTTTAGTGAAAATGAAAAAAAAATATAGGCCTATTTTAGGTGGAGAGGGTCCAAAAAGAATAGTTCTAGAAGAAATGAGGGAAAGCAATGATCTTCATGATAGAGTCCATCTTCTTGGAGCTATTAACCATAAAGATGTCAGAAATGTAAGTTACAGAAGATAAATATTGTAGCCTAAATCTGCCTTGGATAATCTTCTCTCATGTATAGCCTAAAAAATCATGATCATGTTTCAACAGGGTTCAGCATTTGCAAGTACACAAGTGTGCAAGTTCTTTTACGTTGCTTTCCAAAAAGAATACTTTGAATTGGAGCCGGAAGAAAATTCTGAAAGCAGAAATTTTGAATGAATGGTGTTTAGAACTTCATAACAAGACTCTCAGAATGATGAATGGTTGTGGCCATTTTTGCTGATGTCCTGACACTTCTGAATAAGGAAGCACCCAAATATCTTGGAAAATTAAGATCCCCACCCCTTAACTATGTATATTCTTGTTCCTTGTCCAAATATTGAATCTTTTTTTTTATATGAAAAGTTTACAGTAATTCCTAATTAAACACGCGAAATTAATATCCCCGTAAAATCAAAAAAAGCAGTTCTCGCAGATTTTAAAATCTCGCTTTTATTTTTCAGATAGTATTTAGCTATACGAAAGTATAACATAAATTGGTGCTTGCAATTTTATATTCTCGCGATTTGACACATAAAACAGAGGAATCGCGAAATTAAGAACTCGTGTTAATTAAGAAATTTACAGTAACTATGTGAGTCATCCCTACCCCCAATGATGGCCTTTGCACTTCTTTATATTTTCATGCAGCCATAGGTGCAATGTTTTAACTTTCTTCTGAATTGTGTTTCTATACAAAATTAATGTACGTTAATTAGTTGAAAAATGTGATTTTATGAATTTGATAGGGTAAAATGCTAAAATAGCGCCTATATGCAACATCGATTCCTGTTATTTTAAGCTTTGTATAAAGCCAAAGAAAAAGGTGTGATTAGCTCATTTATTCATGGCGGCGATGATTTTTAAAAATAAGAATTTATTGATAGAACATGAAGAGAAACATTAACATTTCAAAAGTGTAATTTTGTTAAAAAATTTATTTTCATATGCCAATATATACCACAATATGCCAATTCTTTTGAGAAAAAACCAATTTTGATATTATCCTTGGACTAAATCACAAAGTTAACATTTTCTTTTAATTTCATAATTTAGTGACTTTTTTTTCCTCACCTGAACTGAAAAAATTGTCACCCCTGGACCAAAACTAGGGCCCGAGGTGGGGTTTAGAGTTTAACATAGAAACACGAGAAAGAATGTTTAAAAAATCTCAAGAACCACCAAAAATGCTGGTATATCTAGTGAAGATTCTTAATTGTAAAAATTGTGACCTCCTGACCAAAACTGGGGCCCCAGAAGGGGTTCAAAGTTTAGCATAGAAGCATATAGGGAAAGTGTTTAAATCTTATCGTATTATCTTATACCTACAAAAGAAATATGACTTTACAACTCTTATTTATTAATTCGTGGACGATTTCAATTCATGGATGAGAGGTTCCCACAAATTCAACAAAAATTCTAATGATTCCCAGTAACTTTCTTTTGACAGCATCTAATTACTTGCAGGTCCCAAGTTATTGCTTCCACCACAGTTGCTTAATATTTGATAATCATAATCTCCATTAGGCCCAAGCTACATCCATCTACTAGAAAGAAAAAATTCAAGTGTTTCTGTATTGACTCCCCCCCCCCCCCCCCCCCCAATGCTTGAGGTTTAAATACACATCCAAAAATAATAATTCTGCTTGTTTACAATGCAAAACTGACATGAAAAGTACCTGACTGACTTTTAAATAGAGAGTAGGTGTCAACATTTCTCATTATTAATCCCCAAGAGAAATGTATTTTTGTTTTTGTCAATATCTCTGGATATACAGAGAAATAGTGTGAAAGAGTGATGGTAATTAATGGTAACCTGGGACAGACTGCAGTTGATAGATTAATGTGTACTTATGAAAATGAAGATTTTAATTTGTTTGACAATGATCCATAAAATTGGTTAGAAATTTTCAAAATATTTATCTGAAAAGTGCAAGAAAAGGTAGTCTTTTTTTATTGAGTTTGTTAAACACAGACATACTTAGAAATGCTTCTAAAGTATATTCAGGATTCAGTATTTTATATGTAAAATAACAACACAAATCAGTTTAATGACTGTTGTTTGATAGATGTAAAAAAATAATAAAACAACTAGTCATAAAAATGTTTGCAATGCCTATACTACTACAAATAGAATGTGATGCTGAGCAACCTTTGCTACCATACTATAAAGGTTTTGGCAGTTTGCTTCATAACTGTGTCCAAAGATGTCAAAACCATGAAAACAATGTAAAAATAACATGTAAAATGTAATTGTTAACGTTAGAAAAATTCCAAACATTTGAACAGGTGTGAATTCTCCAATTGTAGGTTGTAATATTTCTTACTGGACTGGAATATTAAAATAAAATAAATAGTACATGTATTGATATGATATAGATAATGAGATGACAAATGTTGGTTACTCATTTATATCTGGAATCTTTACAAGTTTCAAAGCTTAATGTGGTAGGAAAGTATAAAAATATATAATATGATGAGATGAGTACTGCATAGTTGATCAGAAATTAATTTGTTATATCTGTTAATTTCTTAATATATACAAGTTAGTAATAACCATAAAATTTTACTAGAAATCACGAAGAGTAAAATGAGTAATTCTGATAAATCTTTAAAAAATATATATAAACACTGAAAAGGCCCCCTTTAAATCAACATCATTCTACTGTAATTATTTGTTATCTTAGTAGAGCTATACTTTTGAAGGTTTTTTGTAATTTTCATTTTGATTCAAACCAAATTTCAAGGTCAAATGTGAAAGTCATAGCAGAATTAAATGAAAAATCCTTGTCTGGAGCATATCTTTTCTCCCTTTTCGTCCAATCTGGCTCATACTTCACTCACAGATTGTTTACAATCAAACAGTGTGCAGTGACCTTAAATGATGTTTGTAGGTCAAGGGTCAAGGTCAAATGGAAAGTCCAAAATTCTTTTTTCAGAGCATATATATACTCTCCGTTAGCCCTATTTGGCACCTACTTCACATTAACAAAGCTTTTGGGTTAATGGTGTGCAGTGACTTTATAATTTGAACCAAGTCAATGTGAGGGTCATAGCAGATCTCTTTGTGATCAGTGTTAGTCCGTAAATTATTTCCTTTTATCTTAATCTTGCTCAGGTTGAACGAAAACGCTTGTATGTAAGAGGTAATGAGATTGAATTAAATGTTTAATGCCAGGTGGAAAATTTCAAAGTTATAGGTCAAGGTCAACGTAAAATTCTCTGAAATGCTTTTCATCCTATTGTCCATTATTTAAGTGGGGCCCTTTGAGATGGTCACCATTTCAATGTTATCTAGTTAGCTTATGATCTTTATTATCATTCCTGAATTTTGTAAAGAAAGGCATCTGAGTAAAATCCCTTTATTTGCTGATTTACTAGCAATGTTAATAATTTTTATGTATTTCAGAATCTCACATTTTTTGTATACTTGTTTTCAGGGAAACAAAAGTCATTGATCTGTTATACATGTAATGATGATTGTTGAGGTTTATGGCTGGAATGCATTTATTCATGTATGGGCATTTATTAAATTCAGGTGCTTGTACAGGGAGACATTCTGATCAACACATCCCTCACTGAGGCCTTCTGCATTGCTATAGTGGAGGCAGCCTGTTGCGGGTCAGTAAGTCACCAAACAAATCACAGCAATAATTGATAACTTGTCAAAAAAATATCAAAGTCTGCTGTGTAATTTCAGCACAATACAGTTTTTGAACTTTATAATGTGTCAGTATTTGACAGAGTCTGAACTACTTATTTTGGGGAGAACTGCCAATTTGTTACGTAATATAATGTGAACAGTTTTGGTAGAAATATATATCTGTTTGACAGTGCGGACAGCTGTAACATATGATGATTGCATACAATTTGAAATACTTTTCACACTGCAGAATTTCAAGCTCAATAGGCACATAAATACACAGTTCTTTCATATTATTCATGTACTTGCATTTTTCTCTTTTTTATCTGGGTACCAGGGGGGATCTATGTTATGTTTCAAGATCTACTGTAGAAACTTGTTACCTTTAAACATTTACTTTTACAAGTATGTTTCCTTATATGAACCTCTAGAAAAGCAAAAAATCCTTTTTGTGTAAACTTTGTAATAGGTTGATATATCAACAGACCTTAGGCTTCACAGGATTTGATCATGGGACCAATAAAGTTCATATCCTTGTGAACTTTGAGCTTGCTGTTTATTTCATCAATAAAAGACTTACTTTAATTTACATGTTGTCCAGGTTGTCAGTTGTCAGTACTCGAGTTGGAGGAACACCAGAAGTTCTCCCTCCTGACCTTGTATATTTCTCAGAACCCAGTGTCAAAGGTATATGTTTGGTGTTTTGGTTTTCAAATCTTTTTTTTAGTACCGGTAGATAGACATTATGAAAATTAACAATGTGCATTCTTTTATTACTTCATTTTGGATTTTCAAAAATCTCTTGTAGTTGAAAGAATTCATTAAAAAAATTATTACAGATATTTTGTCTTTATACTTTGTCATGTTTTAATTTATCTGTCATAGATTTGGTTCATACGTTGAACAGAGCAATAGAAGACAGGAAAAGAGGAAAATTTGTTCCCCCTTTTGAAGCTCACGAGAGGATTAAAAAGATTTACACCTGGAGAGATGTAGCCAAGCGGACAGAAATTGTCTACAACAGTGTGATGAATAAAGTACCAAATGACTCAGGAGAAAGACTTGCAAGGTTTTTTGACTAGTAAAACATTCATTTCTTTTTTAAGGTCAAGATCTAGTAAATGGTTTTAGAGTGTCTTTTTAGATGCTATATCCATTATGATATCATTATTAATGTGATATTTCACATACACTAATAATTAAAATATGTTATATGCATTGTAATGCTAGATAATTAACGTGTGTAATAGATGATGGATCTTATTTATTTCTACATGCAATAGTGATTTTCACAAAAATGTCATAATAAGTCATAGTAACTAAAGATGTACCTAAATCAATAAAAAATAACATACATGTAGACATGGAATTAGATTTTTAGTAGGGACCATTTCAAAAGTTCTTTTACTACATCACTTTTTCAATCAAACAGAATGGGGAAAAGAGAAAAAATATTTATTTTTTTTTTTTTAAATTCTGCTTTAGATTTTCTATCCAAACTAAAATATGATACTTATATGATATGATTTTGAATAAATATCATTTAAAAATTGACTACACAATTGACTTTGTTTTCACGAGGGAGATGCCAAAGTGCAGTGTGTCATTGTGTTCCTTCAATTTTCACTAAAAATACCTAGCAAACACTAAGATATATGTTAATTAATGTACATCATTTCGAGGATGATTTATGAAACCAAACAACTATTGGAGTGACG
This sequence comes from Magallana hongkongensis, assembly GCA_015776775.1. Classification (NCBI taxonomy): domain Eukaryota; kingdom Metazoa; phylum Mollusca; class Bivalvia; order Ostreida; family Ostreidae; genus Magallana; species Magallana hongkongensis. Next base: position 16,434,924 of record CM027469.1, read on the forward strand.
TAATACATATTTTCTTATGAAACAATACTTGAAAACTGAAGCACAGGGATGGTTTAAATATTTTTAATAAGAGTATTAAATGAAGGATGTAAATGAATTGTTCGCTAGCTGGCAGAAACTCTGTTGACTTAATTAAGTAGATGAATAATAAAAATAACTTGAGCTTACATGTATTATAAAAAAAACTCAATGCAGAACTGCTGACATCTTTAAAAAAAATTGTGCATGTAAAAGAATGTGAAAAGCATATCTTAGTATGTTAGATTGTAGCAAGGTCAGCCAATACATGCTCCATGTAATCTGTATATTGATAACATAGAACAGCTGTACATTGCATCATAAATGAGTTTTCAGTGAGATTTAGTAACTGTGACGTAAAATGGAGAATTATTGGACATTAAATCCATAACAATCACCCCTGTTGGATGCACAATATCAATGCAAAAAGCAAATTAGGTCCATCTTTTAGGTCCATACTTTAAAGACAGTAGGTCACAAGATGGCACTTTAAATGATTTAATTTGTTAAATTGTTTTGATCTATCGATTTTGTTGAATATCACCATTGCTCAGTGTTTAAAGTATTAGCTTGTAAACCACAGATTATGAGTTCGAATCTGACTGGGACTTTTGTTCATACTTTCTGAACTAAATTTTTGAAAATCACAATTTTTTATTCAAAATTGCATATTTTTTTTGTATATTATTCTTATATATTTCTCATGCATTATGCTGTTTATTAATTATAATCAAGTTATTTTCTGCTGATTTGAGAAACTATTTCAAGGTGGATTGAGCCACCTTTAGTATCAACACTTTTTCTATTTGGGAGGTCAGGAATGAACTGCATTTTCAGTTATACTGATGACATGCTTTGATTACTTGATTGTAGTTTCTACAAGTGTGGCCCTCTGTCAGGGAAGCTCTTTGTGATTGCTGCTGTTCTTAACATGTTTTTGCTTTGGGTATTAGAAACATTTTGGCAACCAAGAGAGGTAAATTTTTCAATAATTTTTTGTTGTAAATGTTGTTCTTGATTACGGGGTACTTGAAAAATTTCTTTCAAAGCTTTTTTTAAAAATATTTTTGAAAGGGGAGTTGTGTTTGTTTTTAAGGTTTGTGACTGTGTTGGGGTTGGGGGAGGGGGATTTGTGCAGTTAAGTTCTAATGATACATGTATAAAGAGCCACATGCCTGCATTGGAGTTATTAATGTTTCCTCTATTTTTAAGTTAAATATACAATAATTGTACTAGGTCCTTACATTTTTTATTATAGGATATTGAAAATACAATAGATCTGAAGCCATTACAGAACTTCAGATTTAGAAGACCAAGCGAAAAAGAGAGGACCACTAATGACCAGTCAGATGACTTGACTTAGTGCTGCTGTTGCTATCAATACATACCGTATACATGAAACATTGAAAGTGATTACCTGAGCTCTGTTTGTGATCAACAAAGTTCTAAAAAGGGCGAAAATCAAAATATAACACACAATGCCTGTGCAACTCAATAATGTATTGAATTGAACATTTCTCATGATCTGAGGTCAGGAAATGCATTTGTTTTGAATATATGATATAATACATTTGTTACATTTGTATAATTTTTTGAATAAACATTTTTGAATTTTAAATACACTTGCTTTTTGTTTTAGCTGTAAACTACCAGATGTACTGTGGAAGACTTTTAGAACAGATTTTATATTTTTGAATTCATTTGATTAGTAACGTAAATTAAACTACAGCATTTATTGTTAAAAAGTCTACAAACAATCGTAGTAAAATACTAAATATATATAAATTACATTGTCTGGTTATACTTATTTAAACAAAATGATCTTGATTACCAATATGATACTCATTTATTATGCTCTTGACAGACAAATAGGTCTTAAAATGATAAAGAAAAAAAGGCAAAATGCTAGTTTTGTTTGAAATAATTGACAAGATTTTTTTGGAATATTCAAGGTTTTCTCATAAGTCTGAAATGAACAAAGCCGTGCAATTTTTAAAATATTATTAACTTTGTGAAGTCTTTGTCCATGATTATTTGAAACTGACATTCTGTTCTGATTTTTAAGTTGCTTTAGTTGTTCAGGGACCTATTGCTATTTATTTTTTTTTTCTTTACATCATCGTGCATTAACTTTTAGATATTTTCAACTTTTTCTCTAAAACTATTTGGTTTATCTTGACCTGATGTGTAGAATCTATAGGAGGAATGGAACATGATAAATTATGAAATTCATGACTTCCATCCCAAAGGGGCCTTAACTTTTGGGTAAAAACTGTAAATAATTTTTATCCTATGGACAGCATTTAATGTTGACTCCATGGTTTTATTTTCTTAATAAAGTCACTAGAATACTTTAATTTTTAGAACTTTTAATTATTTTGTTAACTATCTATGAGTCCAATTTTAATTCTTACATATTTCAATTTAAATTTTGTGTATTTATACGTACATTTCAATGTTGAAGTCCTTATTTATCTCATTGTTCAATGAAGATATCTTGGATATATCCCTTTTATCGATTTCAGCTGTATTTCTTTCACAGGTATGTGTATTTTCATTAAAAATCATTATAAAGTAATGGAAGCAATAACTTGCGACAGACAAACTAAGTGCATGATCATGATAAGCAAGGAGACCTCTAACAAACTGTGAAATAAATGACCACTGGATCAGGGGTTTTGGTATTAGGGTGGGACTTTATTGGTAATATAGAGAACATGGAGTAAAGTTTCGCAGCAATGTTAAGGTGTCCAGAAGTTAAAATGCGACTGAAAAACGGTATTGTTTGAATCACCGAAAAAATGCTTTGAACGGGAGTATTTCTTTTAAAAAAATCTTTATTACATAATTGACAATGAATTTCAATATTATATTTGATGCAGTTTTGCGACGTCATATGCACTTCGTAGTCACGTGACGTGCGTATCCTAATATTGCAAATCATCTAATTGACCTTGAAACTAGTATAATTATTATAGACTTTGAGACCATTAGTAACTTAATTCAACCAATTAGAGGACAGTCAGTAAGAGTGATGAACTTATTCACAGTTTTGAAACTAAATGATTTTGGTCATTCGAATATTAATGTACTCATTTTTTTTATTACACTGAATGCAGTTTTAATGTATCACAGTAATTTGATAAGTTTACTAGTAATGAGATAAATTTACACGTGCATACAAGGATTGTTTCTTATTTGACTGGAATTATTCTTTCAGTATCGCAATGTTGATTTGAAAAGAAACGTGCTCTAATGTGGAGAGATGACTACATTAGTATTGCAGAAAATGAAGAACAAAAAAGTTTTAAAGTGCAATTGTTCATAAAAAATGATTTTTTTTTCTTTTTTTCTTTAGGTTATAAACTTGTTTCAAATTTTTTTGGATGTTCAAATGTTTTATTGTATTGAATATTATTTTTTGTTAAAATGACATGGAGAGAGCGCCTACGGTTTTGATGAGAACAAGTGCCCAATCCGCTCGTCAACAGAATCCCGACAATCAAATATGTTCAAACTGAAAGATACATTTACGTTATGGCGATGTTAGTCGTCATTTTGTGACAGTGGGGAAAACAATTCAAAATGTTCTCAATGTGTAATACTTTTTCGAGAACTACTTTGAATTTAATTCGCAGGAATTAGTTCGGCATCATGTCTACTAAACTTGGAATGTCAATAATTTGATCAGGAGTTGTCGACGAATTTGACGAGATTTTTCCATCCCACAATAACATGTTGAGTTGGCGGCTGGGTTTTCCATTATTATGTAGCGTGTAGTGAGAGATTTTTACTTTATTATTTATATTGTGTGAATTGAATGCCTTATTAGTTTTATAAACTGTCTAAATAACTAAATTAATTCACATTTGATATGTTTAGATAAATACATAATATTAATTTAACATGAAGGATTACGTCACATGCTCCTTTTTACGAATTTTCAAAGGCTTATGGCAATTTGAAACTCATTTTTTAATGTTTACAATTGTTAACTATTTTGTAAATGCATTTCATTTATACAGCGTCTGAATGCAAAATAATGCACGAGAACCCATCTAAAACTCACTCAACTGCAATGTTCAGTGTGTCAGTTTGTGATCTGCGGGGTCAGTAAACGAGAAACTGACAACCAACCCCGCCCTATCTGCTTCCTCCTCTTGTCACGTGATCTAAGATAGACAGAAAGACGTAGGCATTTATCATTATATTATCTTGTAACAAATATATAAATGCTTCATTAGCCACGGACATTTTCGGTTCTCAAAATGTCGGAGAACAAAAACGAAAATGTGTCCAATTCAGTATCCGATGAAAACTTTTATGACTTTAAAATGCGATTAATGCGACCGTCTTCAAAGTTTTTGGAATCTGGATTTAGTGAAAGTAGTTTTGAAAACAAAATATGGAAGCACTCTTTTTTGTCTAGCGAATTTCCTTCTAATTGTAAATATGGATCAAAAGTTTCGTTTGGAATTGCAGCAAGACTCGAGAATCCTTCAAACAGCAAACCAGTGGAAAACAAAGAAGAAGAATTTGTAGAGACGAAGAAAATCAAATCGGAAAAATTGGAAGAAAAATCGAAGTCCTCTGCCGGAAATGTGAAAATTGAAAATGAGAACAAATATACAGATCCTGAGCAGAAACCTCCTTTTTCTTACGTAGCTTTGATCGCTATGGCGATCAAAGAATCGAGTGAAAAACGCCTAACGCTTAGTGGAATATACCAATTTATTATCAACAAGTTTCCGTATTACGAAAAAAATAAGAAAGGTTGGCAGAACAGTATTCGCCACAATTTGAGCTTAAATGAATGCTTTGTAAAAGTTCCTCGTGAAGGTGGAGGGGAGAGAAAGGGAAATTTCTGGACCCTGGACCCGGCATTCGAGGACATGTTTGAAAAAGGAAATTATCGCCGTCGCCGTAGAATGAGGCGCCCATACCGGGCGTCCCTTTCTCTGCCCAAGCCTTTGTTTGCCCCTGACAGCCACTGTGGACCATACAATCAGTTCTCCCTCTCCAAACCGTATTTCTCTCCCCCGCCTTATTCTCAGTATTCTCAATATCAGGGATGGGCACAAGCTTTGGCACACAATTCGTCGCAAGCAGGGATGGCCAGTGCTATGAACCAAATCGGCAACTATAGTTCCTGCACCCAAGGACGGGTCCCTCCACCGGGCGCCTCTCTCACACAGTGTGGTTACAACGCAATGCAGCAGGCCATGCAGATATCCCCACCCCATGCCCCATCATACACCCAGCTTAACGACTATCCGGCGGTCCCCACCCCCGGGACGGGCTTCCCCTTCGCCTACAGACAACAGGGTGACACGCTAAATCACATGCATTACTCGTACTGGACTGACAGGTACTGGTCATGATTATAGCAAGGAGAAAATTATTTTGTATTTGAAATTTAACCTTTATTTTCTCGTCTGTATCACAATATACATCTGACTAAAAATATATGTAAAGCAACATTTTATTCCGATGGTTTTAATTATTTGATTAGTTATCTAAATTATTTACTCAGAATATAATTTTCAAAGAAATAAATTTCATTACAGTTCTCAAGTAAAGAAGCAACAGTGCTTTTATATTTTCATGTCGACTTACAGGGGGGGGGGGGCAGTTTATACGGGATGCGTTAAGATGTAAATTAAAATTACAAATGATTGCTGTGATAACCAAACATACGTAAACAGAAATATAAAATCCAAATTAATGTTTATTTTAAAATAACACCTCAGAATTGTACAATGCTACATGTTTACTTATTCTAGGTAATTATTAAATTTATTCCTACACTGGATACCCCCGAATTAATTTGAATTTTTTCAACATTGTAAGTTATTTTGATGGCGATCATAATCTATGATAGATCTTAAAATATATGTGCTGATAAGTTATAAATATTTAGCAATGATATCATGCCGGTAATATCAACGAGAATAATTAGATATTAACGTTAGTTAAATAGTAAACCCTGCATTTTAACTAATTCAAAAACGTTGTTGATATATATAACAATCTTATTATGTATTACATGTACATATATTTAATTCAAGATTTGTTTTTTAAAAAATGCTGTAATCCGCTAATAATTGAAAAAGAGTTTTCATAATGAAATAGAATTGATTGCATTTTTGATTTTCCCATTTTTGGCAAAATTATGTGTGATGCCGTGGTTTTCTTGTCAGCGTAATGAGTTTGGGGTCGCTGCTAAGTTATGAAAACGACTGGATGTCAAATATACGTAAATTATATAAATATCCAATGCATACATGCCCATTATACATTATAATATAAATATTTTAATTTATTTTTCCATGTACAAATGCCATAAAGGTTTATATAGGAGGTTTTTGTTCTTTTAGTTGTTAATCATAATTTCAAAAGGTTACACTTTATCTTTAAAAATGTTCATCGTATGTCACTGAATAATTTTCACCAAATGCAGAGAATGGATTTTTTAAATCATCATCGTGCTATCCTCTTGTTATATCCAGGAGAGCTAATTTGCAACGGTGCTCGGTAATTAGGGATTTATCAGATCGTACACGATAGGATATGATACTCACCCACCGGTATAACAATAAACTGGCAAATTCTTTTGGGGGGACCCCGGGGATCAGAGTTCGTCAATCAAGAGGGTCGCGGGTGATCGCGTGCAGGCCTCTGTTTATTCTTATTGGCCAACTGTTTATTTTGCATCTGTTTTAGTGGCTAATCTCTGTAAATATGAAACCTACACGGTTGTAAGTTACATCGGCGGAGTTTCGTCGTTTATTCTCGTAGCTGAAACACGAGGATATGAAAACAAAAGCGTTTAATCGTGTGCAGCGTACTAATATTACAAATACTGCAGCTGAATTTTACCAGTAACTTGATTGGTGTGCACTAAATATAATGATAATAAAAATACGATAAGTGGATACAAGTTAAGACAAAAAGATACATGGAAACTATAACTTAATTAATTATTATAGCATTGAATGATTTATTTTTGACGTCGTCGTGTCAATAACTGCCGTCAGGTGAGCAGACAAATTGAATAACGCGCGTTAGCGCGTTATGATAATTTGTCTGCTCACCTGGCGGCAGTTATTGACACGACGACGTCAAAAATAAATCATTCAATGCTTATATTTACATTCCCTTACTGAAGAAATCAATGTTTACTTAAATAAATCGATATAAAGTGCAGATCACGGAGGGAGTGAATAAGTAACAGCAAGAACAGCTGTTTTGTAAAACCGGTTTAAACTGGTTTTCACATAGACTGTTGAGATGAGATCGACGAGCATGAAAATATAATCCATGATAAATAACTCTTAAACTGTTGCTTTTAACAATAAAGTCAACTTTTTGTTGAATAATTATAAAACATGGTGTTTTGACAGCATTCATGAAATACATTTTTTAACCGATAACATAGAAATCACTGTTTGAGAACTACTTATGTAAATTACTCGTAAATTCATACGCAGTGAATAGGTGTTGCATTTAGAGGCATTTAAACATCACGGAATTTAATGGAAAAACACAGTAGAATGTAAATATTTCTCTTTAATGTGGGAATTTTAAAGTAACGTAGGTATTTTTCCAATCAACTTCCTACATCAAAAATTGTTAATTATATTTTTAAAACCTTACAAATGCTACATTGAACAAAATAAATTACATGTAATCCTGATAGAATTCTGTTGAATCGTAACAGTTTACAATCTCTTCCCTTTTCAGGATTGCACCTAGCGTATTTGGTAAAATATCAAACTTTTTAGCAATTTCATTTTTCGAAATGCCGCCCTTTACAACTTTTTGTATAAACTCCATACCTTGCCTCTAACGTAATCGCATTTCGCTTTTTGGACGGCGAGGAAATCTTGACAATTTTCGAATAAGAATTAACCATTTATGTTATTGTGGACATATGTAAAATAAAATGTATTTTACCGTGAGGAACAATGAACAAAACTCTACCAGTCCGTGAACATTTATTATCTAAACGTGAAAATATTTGACAAATCTTTAGGTGTATTTTTAGTGAAACTTGTATTGAAAAATATTTGTTATAGGAATGAAAATAACGCATTAACATTTAATCAGCGGGAGTTTTAAATTAATTCGCTATATAGCCGTAAATTAGTTATAGCCGTGTACATTGAAATCGGCGATTTCCTATAATTATATAGACTTATATATGGACTTTGCCGAGACATTAATAGAAATCGCTACATGGCCGTAAATTCGCAATATCCGTGATCGTTGTATTCGAGTTTTGTTGTGTTATTTTTATTAACAAAGGATTCAAACCATTTCAATTTTAAAAGAATATTAGATTTAGAAGTCGAGGGCATACTCGTAACTTTATATTACATTTCCGTGAACGTGATTCTGGTCGCGTTTTAGGTTAAATTTTTTATTTATTGTTTACAATTCTTTAGTAATGCATTTCCAATGTGTCAGTCGTAGAGTCATAAACATATTTTAAGTGAATTGGTTACAACCTTGGTATGCTTTGATTTTTTAACCAAAATGTTATGTTTATAAGTATACTATATTTTACGTGTCTGTAACTTAGAAGCTGTGTCTCGGCGTATCTTTTCAGGTAACTGTCAGAGAAGATGTGGAAGAACAGTGAATTATTGAGACGCCAAGAACTGACAGACATTTTATTAGAATTAAGCTAATATTGTACCATTGTTGGGCAATTAATTTATTTCATATGACTAGTTTGTACAAAATATATACATCAAAATATTTAATTTGCCAGTGAACATATTTCATGATAATAAATTATTGTAATCAGCCTATATGTTTATTTATTTCAATTTTTGTTATTACTGATAGGATTTTTCACTGTTTTATTTTGTAATTCAGTCGGGGACCTAGCTTGAATTTGCTCATTGTTTTTATAACTTACCAGCATAAGGAGAAACAAATAAATGCGGACTTAAGAAACTGCTGGGAAGGAAATGCGTGATTACAGTGACATATGCCTAATTCTCCCCAGCTGATCCCGCCTGTGCCACACAGATTTCTTCTTTACCCCTTGCTATTTCCTGCCTATGCATCAAAAGACGCGTATGTTCACTTTTGGTTCAAAATAACGAAATGGTGGGATGGGGATACGGCACATATTTCAAAGTCCTTTTTCATAAAATCGATTTAAAGGGGGCATGGTCACGATTTTGGTCAAGTTCTATTTTTATGTTTTTATTGTTTACAATGCTTTTGAAATGCATTTCTAATGATCAAATAAAATTTGAGAGTTATTAGTAGAGTTATAAGCAAGATACAGGGCTCACAATTCTTCGTCATGTAAACAAGGCTCGTGCCCTGTTTTGTTTACATAAGTTCAATATACCAGTAAAAAGTCTTTTTCCAGCTTAATTTTTTTGTTTTTTTTAATTTAGTCTAAGCATAGATTCATTCTACCGTCTTAAAATTCAAAAATTTTACAAAAAAATGTGTTTTAAATTTTTTTTTATTTGAAAAGGTAAAAATTTTGAAGGCCTCAGCGGGATTTGAATTCATGACTTACAGATTTGTAGTTAACGCTCTGGACAACCCATTTCGATACGCTGTTTGGTAAAAAATTCGGGAAAAAAAGTTTGTAAAATTATGCTTGATTTTATTGCTTATTTCGATCGGAAGTAGGTCACATTATGGAGTTGACCCCTACCACCTGAACTCTCTGCTCATTTTAGCGTTCCTTATACTGTATGATGACCCTGAATCAATTCTATTATGAATGTATATACAACACTTGCTATTTATAACCAAATTTAAATTGTTCAACCCTTTTGTCTCCGATAAACTCCCCCTGTCATAATTTTTGCATACAAAGATATTCGTATTTTGGTTTGTTTGTGTTTTCTACCCAGACATGACATTTTCAACATTGCACACGATCGCGGAAAGGACATCAAATATACACGTGGAGCTACGTAACAAACTCTGGTATTTATCTCGTAATTTGATCTGATTTGATAAACATTCCTGCATTTTGTCGTCCTGAATAGTTGTTGATGATATATAAATATATTCAGGTAACCAATTTTTGATGGAGTTATTCAGAGTAGTTTGTATTTATCCGTCGGAAATAAATTAATGGGACCACGATATCTTTGTAACGCGATTGACTTTAAATAGGCAATTTTGGGGGAAATATATAATGTTTAAGTAAGAAGTTAATTGAGCTGCAAGCGTGTAAAAAAATGATTTTAAAAAATACGCACTATATACCTTGATTGATTTCATTTTAATTTTATACCAACAGCAGGAATGCTTAATTATTGGTAACGTATAATTTTTGTGTAAGAAAATAAGAATAAGTTTAATAAGTTGAATTTAACGTATAACTACCTCTACGTAGCCGCTATGATCTTGAACAATATCCTAGCTTAGCAATAGCAACATTACATGCAGTTCATCCATGCAATGCGTTCAATAGGACCTAGATGTCTTAGAACTTAGTAGCTAGGGTAGCAACCACGATCTTGAACGCAGTGTTACAACGCACTTTGAAAAATTACGCACTTTGAACATTTTTTTCAAAGTGCGTTAATTTTGGGACCAAGTCAATGCACTTTGAGAAAAATTAATTTTTTTTCAAAGTGCGTTGATATCGATGATATTAACTGACTTTGAAAAAAAAATTGTTCAGGGTTTAGTCGAAATGAAATATAATTTTAGATACAATAGATAATTGTTTTAACCTTGTCTATCTTAGTGGGATGTATTTGAGACTTGTCTTGATAAAAAGTTTCTCGATTAGAAATTATTTTTCCTTTTCTCAGCTTACGTTGTTTTACTATTTACATAAAGAACAACTCGGAGATTTGAATTATCCAAATATGACAAAAATTGCATCGCTTAGCAAATGCATTGGTACATTGTGCTGTGCCAGAAAAGAAAATTATTTAATTTATTTATTGATAATAGAGATAATGTATAACATATTTCAACTGTCTTCAATTGCATGTTCTTATAAACAAACACGATGCGAAAAAAAGGATACGTTAGTTATGGTTATCAAAAACAATATGAACTTTAAAATTTGTTTTATAATGAAGTGATTATTTGATTAGAATTATAAAAGAAGGTCTATGTTGAAACGCTTACAGATTCTTTAACAATCCATTGGAGAAATTATTGTATGTCCAGCTCGTTTTTATTCAATATCACTGTTCTTAATTTACAACAAAGCGTATTTTTTTTTTCCCGATTTTATACATTTACCCTAAGTTGCTGAATATCATATATGTTTTGGAAGGAAAAAGAGGGGTAAGGGACCTTCTGTCTGTAATCAATGAAATAAAGTACTGGTAATTGACCTGTATCTTTGGTTAACCTCCCACCATTATCCCTGTTTTTAAAGATGGTAAATTAGATCCTCTAATGTTAACAAACCGTCATACTATCAACAAAATAGGAATTTAATTCCAGAATTTGCGATTTATGCACATGTTTTTCAAAGTGCGTTAAGTGTCTCGATACTAAAAAATGTTGATGTACATTCATAACGCACTTAGAAAAAAATTTTCAAAGTGCGTTAACTTGGTCCAAAATTTAACGCACTTTGAAAATTTTTCAATGTGCGTAATTTTTTCAAAGTGCGTTGCCACAGCGCAGCCTAGCAATATCATCAGCTAATAAAATGGGCGTCGCTATATTAGCTGCCATAATATGAATGACGGGCGTCGTTTATGTAAATTGCCTTTAATAGTACTTGGTCCGATTCAAAATTAAATCTTATATATACGCTATAAAACGATGGCTTACTTTCCTATATGTATAGTGGAGGCACTGTATTAGTTTTCCCGATACATTTAGCGATATATTTCTATGGAAATATGACGTACAAAGTCTGTCTACAAAAACAAAATCAACGAAAAGAGTAACGCGGTATTTAGCTACTTCTTTTTAGGTTCGTCCCCGGTGTAGAGGTTTTGGGTTTTTTTTTTTGTTGTTGTTTTGGGGGTATTTCTGAGGTAACCAAACAAAATTATTTTTATTTACGACATTTATTTCTGCTTAAAAAGAGAATTATTCTGATGTTATAAGCAATAATACAACTCTCTAAAATGATTGTTTTGTGTTGAAAATTATTTGATTTGATACTTACTAGCCAAAAAATTGGACCAAGTAGCTTTAGATCCCCCTGAACTTAAAAGCCTTCATATGAAGTAATTTAAAACCAGTTTAAACAACACAGTCAAGTAGATAATAGATGAAAAAATACTAAGTGAACATCATATACCCGCCCTTTAAAGAGGCATGGTCACGATTTTGGGTTAAAAATTATTTTTCCGATTTGAATAATTACAATGCTTCAGTGAGGCATTCTTAATAGCCAATCATTTGGCGTACATGTGGGCTAAACAATTTAAATTCATAACCCGCCTGAATCATCATCCATTAAATTCAGTGATGGTTAAATGCCTCTAAATGCAACATCTAATCACTGCGTATGAATTTACGAGTAATTTACATAAGTAGTTCTCAAACAGTGATTTCTATGTTATCGGTTAAAAAATGTATTTTATGAATGTTGTCAAAACACCATGTTTTATAATTATTCGACAAAAAAGTTGACTTTATTGTAAAAAGCAACATTTCAAGAGTTATTTATCATGGATTATATTTCCATGCTCGTTGATCTCCTCTCAACAGTCTATGTGAAAACCAGTTTAAACCGGTTTTACAAAACATCTGTTCTTGCTGTTACTTATTCACTCCCTCCGTGATCTGCACTTAATATCGATTTATTTAAGTAAACAATTGATTTCTTCAGTAAGGGAATGTAAATATAAGTATTAAATGATTTATTTTTGACGTCGTCGTGTCAATAACTGCCGTCAGGTGAACAGACAAACTTTCGCCTCAAATTGTTTTAATACATATTTATTAACCGTTCTACATTAACCAAATATCGATGTCCAATCCAAGGTATCTGCCAATAATGCTTGATGAACTGTCATATATACTGAGTATTCACCATTCAACCCGCATTCTTGGTTGCTCTGTTCTGGAAAGTACTATTCAATTCTCTCACATGATGCTGCTTTCCACCAAAACTAAAATCGCGCATTCAAGAAACGAATTGCCTTATTTTATTTGTTCAACATTTGTCATATCTTAACTTTTACGTATAGGGCTATTGTAAGTAAGTCCCAAGTAAATATATTAACTCTTTCCGTAATCATTCAATATCATTTCATTGTAAGCTTGTATTTTGATGCAAATTTCCACTGACTTGGATCTTACCCTATTACTTAAGCTTCATGAAATTAAAAGGAACATAAACATTAAAAGAAGCATAGATATATCTACTCTTATTTACTCTCCATTTATTGCGTTTGGGCTTACAGTGATGACTGTTAAACACAATATTTATATCAATTTATTAATTGCATGCTCTAATGTGCACATCAATTTAAACAAAAGAATAATACTTATTTTTCGCCTTGCAAACGTTAGAAAGTAATGATGTTCTATCGTAACGTCGTAATCAAAATTTAAGGTTTAATGAAACCTTTTAAAGCTAAATAAAGTCGTTTTATAGAATATAGGCTGAAGCCACCTACTTATTATTATTTTTTTTACGGATGGATACTTAAATCATATATATACATTTTTCGTGTTGATTAAAAATTAAATTGATTAGTTTAAAAATGATGAGCATAGTTTTCAAATACGCTTAAGTACGATATGTACTGATATGGCGTCACTTGTGTTAGCCAACATTGATGTGTATGAGATACGTCTTCAACACACTTCAAAAATTACAAAACTTTGAAACCAATGGATCTAGTTGACAAATGTTTAGGATGAATACTCTGACTGTTTTTGTCTGTTTTGTTTATCTTGTAAAACTGCTAAAAGACGTACATATTCTGCAGAAAAAAAAATCAAAATTTAAATTGACTTGCGAGTAAACCCGTGAGCTACTTTAACGTTAGCACGCGGAGGCTGGCGGGTCCATCTGTGCAAGCTTAAATTTCAAATAAATTTTGTTCTCTTTTATTCAAAATCCAAAACAGTACTGTCTTCGTTTCAATTAAAAATTTGTTATTAGTCCAACATTCATACAGTTAACATATTTAATGATAGTTAATGGCTTTTAAATTCTTACTTTTGTAACCACCTATTCTCCTTAAAATTAGGTTATTATCCCATAACTTTTAACAACTTTTAGTATAGATCTGTATTACGAGGCATCAATAGCAAAATGCGTATGATTATTTATATGAATTTGAGGTAAGTACGTGTATAATGTATATAAATATTATTTGATGTTATATAATGTTAAATAAATATTATTATTTTGAACGAGGTTTTGAAAAAAAAAAAGAATAACCCTGTATGTTAACTTTGTTAAACCTAATTGTTGTACATTTATTAAGCACTGAATCATTATTATTTTTTTGAAAGATATAGTCTCATAACTGCAGCGGTATGTGCATTCAAATTGAGTTACGCGCGTTACTCAATTTGAATGCACACACCGCTGCAGTTATGAGACTATATCTTTCAACAAATAATGATTAAATGCTTAGATGCTTAATATCTAGATAACTATGAAAAATCTGAATATTTGCGCTTCCCACACATGCAGGTACAGCGGGGAAACGCACTAGATCGACCATGTCTGTGCGCCTACCAATGACCATGATAAAAGATTGTGTCAATTTAGTGTGAACAGTTGTTACCAAAACCCAAATACACAATGGTTAGTCCAAAATCATAATCTGGTCAAGGTCGACTGTCGTTATTGTCACAGATTTGATGCGAGTAGTTGAATTTTTTGGATTACACGGGGGTAATTTTTGTCACCATTTTAAATATTACCAGTATCTAGAGTATGAGAGCTGAATTTTATTAAATGAATCATGCAAAAATATGATATCTTATATAAGTGCAGTATGATCAAGACCGAAACGTCTTTCAAAAAATACACAGCTAGGTTCATTTTGTTCACTCTGCCTTTGAAACACAAATAACAAACATAACGCAATATACTTTCGTACGTTTCAAATATAAAAGTTATTATATTTAGTATCTGTGATTATAAACCATTATTTGGAAAATCTGTTCCAAATTCCAGTATACTAGTATGGAGGTTTTGCAAATCGCAATTTTAAAAGATTTTAAGTTTCAAAAAGGTTACGAATTTTAACGTATCATGATAATGCTTCATTGGTAGTGTTTTACGTATATTCCATATCTTGCTCTGAAAATATTCAGATAGATCTGTTAATGAATTGTCATTTCATGGAATACCAAATTATTTCATTAGAATCTTATCTCAAACATCATTAGATACAAGAATACGGCGGTGAAATAATCACATGTAGCGGTATTTGACACGCACAGGCATATATTCCAGACAGTCATCGTTTCCGACCCGCCCTGATGGGGAGCTAATCTCCAAAATGCATTATTATATTTTGAAACCCAACTCTGTTTCTGTACCAATATTTAAGTGATCCCCAGTGATAAGGGTAAACAAACCCCTCGTCCAGCGCCACCGCCAGAATCCCATAATTACTTTGGGAACAACGGTAATCTGCTTTTATCCTCATGCCCTCCTGCAAATGAACAGTCAACGGGGAAGTTTTGACACGCGCACCCAAGCAAAGAAAACATTTTGACAAATATTGGCTCACCTCAAAGATTTCCTGAAGCTTTTTGTAGCCAAATTGCTATCGGCGCGCACGCGTTCTCTCGATGGTGTTTTTGAACGCTTGTTTTTTCAAGCACATGTCATGTAAAACTTAATTTTGTTACAATAATAAATAGCGTTAATGGTATTTTTATAGTTTAAACAATTTCTAATGTCCTAATATTTATAATATTAACATATAGTACACAATTCAAATGAATGGTAAGATAGATAGATAGATATTTATTTTCTACAAATAAAGAGTAAGATTTACACGTTAATGTGTAACTGTTACACTTTATGTGTGTGATAGAATCATTCACTATATTTGTATATGGTACACTATATGTGTAAAGTTCACACTAACTTACACATTAAAAAGTGAGAAAAGTGCCAACGTGGCAATAAAACGCTACTGTAGCTAAACAAAGTTTAATGTATGGATATGAAAACACATATTTTAGATTCATTAAACATCAAATCATGCTATTATATAGATTTAGAATCCCAAATTGTTTTGTTTTTGGTGAAACTTGGCGATATCCTTTGGTAATTTTTATCAAAGTTCTAATAACTAAAATAACTGTATTGGGTTAAACATTTAATTGGCACGTGATTATAAACTTGCTAATTTTCATAAATGCTTTTCTCAAGTTTTTTATGCAGCCATGGCTGAATTTATATGACAGAGATATACTTAACTATGGGGGGGGGGGGGGGGGGGGGTTATGTCTATATTTAAGTAATAAAGTATCAGTTTGGCTTAACCAGAGACTGGTTTAAACGTCCAGAAAGTTCACCCAAATGCTTGAATTTCAGAGTGTGGAAGAAAAGCTCCGAATCAAAAATGTATCTAAACAAACCTTCAAATGATCAAAGAGTTGCTTTTACAAAATTTAGAACATGTAACCACAAACTTTCAATCGAAACTGGAAGGTGGAATAATGTATGGAAAATTTTCTTGATCCGCGCAAAATCCTTTTCCTGACCTTGTATTAAATAATATTACTTATACCGATGACATGGTTCGAGTTATTCCATGGGGGGAGGGGGGGGGGGGGTCTAGGACAAGGCTTTCCCAAGGTGGGATTTTACAATTCCACACGATTAAATGCTAGTAGTTAATGATTATTCATCTCGCATTTTTTTTACATTAATACATTTTTAAAAGAGTATTTCTTACATTTTGACTTGGATTTTAAATATGAATATACCCCCAGAAACAGATTACCCCGAAATGGTTTACACAGAGGACGCAAAATTTCAATTTATTTTTTCTTTTTTGAATAATTCTGAATGCAAACGTTTGGACCTCCCCTGCGTGTTGCGATAAATGAGGAGTGCGTGCGACAACTTGTTTAATGAAAACGAATTAAATCAGGATAAGTTAGCTAAATGTATAGGTATTCATGGATTTACATATTTTATGTTTACGTTTCTAAAGACTGTGTGTATGCATTGTTACAACGTACTTTGAACAATGATGCACTTTGAAAAATAGTGCGTTAACTTTGGGACCAAGTCAACACAATTTGAAATTTTTTTTTCAAAGTGCGTTGACATCGTCGATATTTTAATATTATTGTTTCAACTTTTTATTCTCAATGGGAGATATCTGGAAAAAAAAAGAAGCCACATGCACTCTCAGCTAACTTGATAAACTGTTTCTCGATTAGATTTTTTTTCTTTTCTCGGAAGCTTATGTTGTTTGACAATTTATGTACATAAAGAACAACTCAGGAGATTTTAATTATCCAAATATAACATAAACTGCATCGCTTAGCGACTTACCTTTTCCTTTCTTTGTATGCAGCAAATTCATTTCTTATCTGGTACATTGGTATATGCTAGAAGCGAAAATGATTTATTTATATTGATAATGGATATCAATGTATAATATATCTCAACTGGATTCAATTGCATGTGCTTATAAACAAACATGATGTGAAAAAAGTATACATTATTAATGTTTATCGAAAACAGTGTGACCTTTTAGAACATCAGTGCCAGAAAAAAAAATCCCACACCTTATGTTTGTTTAAAGTTTATAATAATTTTATGTTTGGCAATGTAACTTTTGTTTATATAATGAAGTGGTTTATTGAATAAGAATTTTAAAAAAGGGTTTATTGCGAAACCCTTGTAGATTCTATAACATACCAATGTAGAATTATTTTATGGTCAGCTCGTTTTTTCAATATCACATTTTTTTCTTTTTTCGTTCTTATACGTTTACTACATGTTTCTGAATATCATATGTTTTGGAAGGAAATATGAGGGGTATGGGACCTTCTTCCTGTAACTAATTAAATGATGTACTGGTTATTGAACTGTATCTTTGGCTCACCTCTGTCCCCTCCCCTTTCTCAAAGACGGTAAATTAGATTTGCTAGTGTTACCACATCACCATACTATCAACAAATTAGAAACTTCAAGTCCAGACTTTGTGATTTATACATGTATTTTTCAAAGTGCGTTTAGTGTCTCGATAAGAAAAAATGTTGATGTACCTTCATCACGCACTTTGAAATTTTTTTCAGCAAACTTTATCCAAAATTTAACGCACTTTGAAAGCTTTTTTCAAAGTGCGTAATTTTTTCAAAGTGCTTTTCCATAATGTATGTACACTGTACATACTAATAATGCACTTGCTGTTTCACACTGCACTTTAGGATTGCACACCAGTACATACGGCATGTACACTAAAAGTAATCGTCAAGTAAATTCACTCCATATAAATCACCCGCGTCAAGAAAGTCATGTCTTTTTACAAATCGAGTTAATCCTAAGATTACTTCTACCATGAATTCTTCGTTTAATACCGGTATCTACCTACAGAAATATAATTAATGTTCTAAATATATGCTAATTCTATATCATCGATTTATTTACTTGTTCTTCTTGGTGTTGAGAAAATGTGCTGTTTGCAAACAAACCTTTTCAAAAGAATCGTTTTCATCGCGCAGGAAATATTTACAATAAGTGATCATAACATAGGAATTCTTTGTTGAACTTCACGGAAACATACATTTATTTTGCCGTGGATAGTGTTCAACTTCAGACTGTTTATTTGGGGGTTTCAGTGGTCCATGCAGTGTTATTCGACCTCCCAAAGAGCATTGGCTTTTGTAAAGGAAAGCATTGCAGAATCATTTTCTTTTTGTAATTATATATGAAGTATTTTCCCAAAGATTATTTTTTCACCTTTACGATGGAATGAAATGAACGGAGTGCTCCTTTGCGTTGATACCAAGCGTAGAAGTCAATATTGCATCTGCATTCATCCGAAATAATCCGTAAAACCCTCGCACTAAGCCGTGATAAAAGAGGAGGCGATATAGTATTTCACCGCTGTCCCTTTTTGTTTCCTGCCTTAAAGTCGTCCAGCATGATTTTTAAGCTTTCTCTTCAAATCTATCAGCAATAATTAGCTCTCCCCTTTATTTTATCTTCTTAACAAATGCAAAGATTTGTTGTTCAACAGATGTTTTTGTGTAGCTCTTTTTGGCGGCATATGTTTTTCAAACAAAATAACTGAAACGGGAAACCCTTGCCGAAAACTTGCTATACTCATGGAAAAAAGGGTCTCGACGACGGAAGCGTGGGACGCTGAAATAAAGTAACCGCTGGGTTTTATATTATACATTACTATAATCTCTCTCTCTCTCTCTCTCTCTCTCTCTCTCTCTCTCTCTATCTCTCTCTCTCTCTCTCTCAGATATAAAAGTTTATAAAAAAAAACACGAACGATAAAAATTTCGTGTCGTTAGCCATATTAGATCAGACACATTTAAGATGACTAGTGTTGTTGATTTTATTTAGTGCTTTTCACACCTACTCATCCACAGAGAGAGAGAGAGAGAGAGAGTGAGAGAGAGAGGTCAGTTCACTATTTTTTAATTGCAAATTGAAGAAACAATTTCATGCATCGATACGATACAGGGTAAATTGCCAGTTTCTCCAGAGTCAATGACGCCTGAATACCAGTATCCAAAGCAGTATCCAGGGGTGTATTGATTCCACAATGCTCTCAGCCCAATTCTAAGGTGTTTTAATAACGCTACGTACCCTACTCGCACATCCTCAGTTAAAATTAAATCACTCTTTTGATGAATACATTGATTTCTTTATACCTTGGTCCGTTTATGGTGAATGAAATATATTTTTTAAAAACGCAGGGGGCTTATTCACATTAAAATCGACAGTCATCCTTGCACCAGACTCTAATTATATATAATATGACACAACAATAATAAACAATTTTCAGCCGATTGATCGTGGTTTTTCGTTATTCCGTCGTTCATTTTGATATTTTAAAAATGTATAATAATTAACAAGCACACAGAGCACACGCACCACCCACATGCCAACTTAACAATTCCTTTTAAAAACTTTATTCATATCTGCAAAGTCATTGCAATAAACAAAATAAGTCTCGAGAGTTAATTACTGTTATTTTTATGCATAATACATGGGTATCTTAGAGTAGAAAAGCACGTGGGCATGCCAAACTGGCCTAGATTTTCAAATTATGTTCACTCTTGCTGCTTGGATTTTTCCTCTCGTATCATGTAAGCATACCCAGTAGTCTGAAAGCACCGTTTTGAGTGTGGGGGAAATTAATTCAACAAATTCACAGTTCATATAAGTAACGTAGAGTAGCTTGAAGTGAGTGCAGTCAACAAACAACAATGGTGATATAACATAGCAACTAGGTTAGACATTAGGTCAATGCGATCCTTTGGACGATCCCGATCCTCTTCGTTTACGACCATGGCCTTTGCCTCGGCCTTTTCCGGAACCCTTTCGGCTATGACCGGAACCCTTTCGGCTATGCCCGGAATGGGGGCGTGGTCCTCCACATTTACAGAATTTGTTCACTGACTTCATGACTCCCCCATTACCTTTCCCTTTACCACCCGAACAAGCATTTCCCATCTAAAAATGATAATAATAAACATCTTTTATTAAAAATCAGAGTATACAGTTTGAGTTTATATATATATTTGAGCTACCGAACATCTGTTGTTCGGATTGGATCGTCAAATCTGAGTTTGTTCCATAACACTGAAGGGTTGTTTCTATAAAGAGTGTAAATACATGTAACATCATACAAAATACTTCTTTTGGTGCAACTTTTGTAATCAGAAACTGACAAAATCAGTCCATTCATCTATATTAAACCGATCATACTTGGCACCTTAACGCTCGAAAACCATATGCAATGTTAAATCTCTTTCATAAAGTTAAAATAGATCTTTGTTTGTTTCGAACACAAAAACAAAAATTAAAACAAAAAAAAACAAAAAAAAATTAAAGCAATCACGACCCCTCCCCTAGTAATTATTATTGATAATGTGTTTGATTTACCCCCCCCCCCCCAAAAAAAAGAGGAGATAATCTGATACATATTTTAACATTCTATCTTATAGTTCATTTTATATTTGTATACAATTACACACGTGTAAATACTTGTTCATAGCGGTATATTTACATTATATATTCAATATTCAATGAAAAAAACTTGGCGCTCTTTATTTGTAAAGAGCACGGTACGTATGCCATATTGCCTTTAACATCCATTATTTGGTTATAAACCGAGCAATAAGCTCTCAATGGGTCGGCCATATTCATGACAAAGATTTCAAATGCTAAAAAATTTATTTTGTGTAAACGTTCAATTGGATTTTCATTTAAAGAAAATCTATTAATTTTAAAGAGTAGATTGTTGTTAACATGTACATGCGTCACTCATCTGCATGGTTTATTCCGTTGTACTTGTCTCGACCCCTTCTATGGGTGCAATCATTTCTACCCCGTGACGAATTTCAATTAGAATTGCGTGCATTCAATGTATTGTAATGGTTTAAATTCGCTTTCATTTTCTACAGCGCTGGATTTTTGTTTTGACAACAGTCATATGGGAGTTTTTATTTTTTTTTTTTTTGTAATGCAAAAATGAGTTCTTTTGAGTAGCGGTGCAACACACCTGAACGTAAACTTGATTCTTCTGTTTCGATCATAATTTATAGTGGTGACTTACAAAAAAAAAGCAAATTGTAATCGATTTTATTGTTGGACACATCATTATAAAAACAACGACAAAAATGCACCATACAAAGGGTTTTGGTATAATTAAGGGGAAAATCCATAAACAGATTCGGCAACTATGAGCGGGTCTGTCATACAGTTATGAAAACCCACAAGTCGTCATGTCTCCCCCCCCCCCCCCCCCCACACACACTTTCTGCATGGATTGCATGACAGAGGAGCTTTCCGGAGTTATTCGAACCCGACAATGTTAAAGGACAACATAAGTTTTGCGTGACCTTGAGTCGGCATTGGTTCTTGGTGATGATACCTGAAAGTTCAATGAACTTGAGTATCAAATTGGACACTTTTATTTGCAATGGTCATTCTCATACAGCAGCGAGGTAGCGGTCGCACGGTATGCATTGATCAACAAAAGTACTTTTTAATCATTTGCCCATAAATACTAAATTAGAAACTATATATAAGACAAGAAATTATTGATTAGATCAATACTGGTAAACAGCATCTCTCATGTGACGTTTACTTTTGTATCCATGATGGAATTAAGATGCCAAGAGGTTACGATTTTTTACGTGTACGGGTAAGTAGTGCATTTATGTAATGAAATGCTAACAAGTATACATAGGCGTACGTAAGATAAAAAAAACTGATTGAGATTTACACAACGTGTAGCACATAACTTGATTTTACATATAAGAAAATTAGCCTCCTACACTCTTTGTATGTATGGTGTAATTAAGATGCCATTTTAAGAGGCAGACGACAATAACGATATAAGGGTATTTGATTTACCATAATAAAGTCACATGGGTAGGTCAACATTTCTTTTAGATTTTAAAACTTAAGATCTGTATCCAACATCTCCAAAAACGGCCTACTACATCACATCACTTACAAACGTTATATAAAGCGTCGACATGTACCTGCAATTTTCATAATATTCTTACCTTTAAAGTTGATTGAAATGTGTGCAGTGAAGCCTCCCGGGAAAAGATTCAATGTGCGCCCAAGGTTTAGCTGTTCGGCTTCTAATATGGTGGTAACTAAGGACTCGCCCTGCAGAATCAATAACAAATAAAATATAAGGACCTGTTTGAATATGGATCGATTTAAAAAATTTATATATTTATGACATTGATTTTGAATAGATGTGTTTACTTGTTTTATTCAAAGGTACTTTTCTATTGGGTTTTTTTTTGTCGCTGGGATTTTTAATCACATATATGTATAAACGTTAAAATAAATCCACTGGCAACCTTTCACATAAGATCAACAAACACAGTATGCTACTAGTTGTATAGGTATGCTTAATGCACAACTACAACTAAATAACAAGTCTTGTTGCATGTCATGTTGGCGGGAATATTAATGTAATCAATGAATTGCTTGTGTTTTGGGGTACACTCGGTCTTTGTTCCACTCTAGGGGATAATGACATAGATTTGGATGATATTCTTCAAGCAGTTATTATAATGTAATTTGTTCTAAGATTTTCTACATTATATGGACATTTTATAAACATGAAACTGGTATAAAAAAAAAGTCTGATCAATATATGAGGTAAATACATTGTATGTT
Organism: Magallana hongkongensis; assembly: GCA_015776775.1. NCBI lineage: Eukaryota > Metazoa > Mollusca > Bivalvia > Ostreida > Ostreidae > Magallana > Magallana hongkongensis. The sequence goes on from CM027469.1 coordinate 16,458,247, forward strand.
GCCTTGACTGATGATATATTTTTTCTGAAATTTAACACAGTCCAGATGCCTTTAAGAGCTGAGTGTACTCTATACCTCTGTAAATAGAGGTGTGTAAAACTGGCACTTGAGCGTTAGGTGTATGTACACACTAGTTCCATTTTCGTCGACAAATAAAATGTTTTGTACATAGAATGTGGGAATGGGCGCTGAAGGTAATACAAATGGATGTTTAAAAGTAACCATAACAGAGCGATGTTGTAAATCTAATACATATATTTAGAGAGGGAGAGAGAGAGAGAGAGAGAGAGAGAAAAAGCAGTGTTGTAAATCTAATACCGGTATATAGTAGTACATGTATATGGGATGGCAACTGCTATAACCGCTTATCCGATTACTCGGTCGAAACGATGCTAACAGCTTACTAAATCCGTAAATTGTCAATGGTAAAAAGTCAAAATAGAGACCAATATATTGTCCTTTACAAAAATTTAGATTATTGAGAATCAAAATTTGTACATGACAACTTTGTCATGTACAAATTTTGATTCTCAATAATCTAGATTTTTGTAAAGGACAATATGTACATCTTGAAGTTAAGAGCTAGTAAATGTAAGGAACCCACATAAGAGACATTAAAAAATAAAAATTCTTTGATGCTTGTCACACTAGCTTGGGTCCTTGGCCAAAAGGTAAAAACATTCATTCATGTGAAACAAAGCTCGTCAATTTTTATAACGCAGGTTTTGTATTTTTCTGCAATGCTATCTACCTTCATACCCCATGAAGCACCAAAAATAATAATAATAATAATAATAATACGAAGTAGAGAATTTAAAATACAGACAGTAAATCACAAAGATAATGCATCAGAACTTAACGCTTTAGTATTTTAATATTCACTTTTATGCTAGTACATGTATTTCAAAATTTCACAGATAGCAATTTAACGAGTGTATTTAAGCTTTCTGTAAAAGTTTCTCCAAATTACTTAATTTATTGACATTTTCAGTTTACAATACTTGTACAAATGTATAAATACTTTTACTTGGCTTTTGTCAATATCACCTTTAATACACAACTTCTTGTACTCGTGATAAAAAGCACAAAAATATCATACAAATAAACATATTGAACAAAATCAATGAATAGATAATTAAAAACGAGCATGCATATGATCACCATACTGAATCGACAATATCATATATTTGACCATATAAACGTACACATATGTAGCGCCCTTTAAATATGTTGATACCTGTTTACCTGTCTAAATAGGTACTAATTTTAAAATGGCGTTTGAAACCACTGATTTGTCTGCATCGAGAAATTGATAATTATATAGAACTGAAGTTATATGTTATATATGATGATATCAGTTGATATTCCGAGTCATACCTCCAGAAAATGCAATGCATCTTAATGTAAAAAAATGTAATGGTACCAAAGAGATCTTTTTATATTGGATGTCATACACAGAGTTGTACTAAAGGATTTGAAAAAACAACACAGGATGAGACAGCATTTATACAGCATGGGGAATCGATTTAGCGACCGCAAAATCGACCAGACTTTACACTTTACCACTAGGCCACGCATACAACAAATCATAATGTCTTTTTTAAAATGTAATTATGGATAAATTATATGAGGGGTGTGAGAAGAGAGAGAGAGAGAGAGAGAGAGAGAGAGAGAGAGAGAGAGAGAGAGAGAGAGAGAGAGAGAGTATCATGACAAGCAAAAAAGATTCCTAATCCTTTGGGGGGGGGGGGGGGGGGGTAGAATCTTCCACCAAGTCTTGCTTCTGTATGTACATGTCATACATTGTATATAACAGGCACGCAGCATCTTTTTCTCGCAGCAACAAATTTTTAAAAATTTACACGTAAAAATTTGAACTTTGAATGAGTTGCCCCCCCCCCCCCCACTTTTTTGGAAGTATGGAAAAAAATGATAAGAGAATAAGGAAATGAGCCAGCCCCCCCCCCCCCCCCCCCCCCCCCCCCCCACGGATTACGATTATGGGAAACATTTTATTGAGAACACAATTTTCTTAATGATACGAGCCTAGTAACTTTCGGTTTAAAGGGTGATTTGATCAGTTCATAAACTGGGTACAAAAGTGCAACGTATATAAACAATGATCATGGGTTTTTGCCCCAAAAGATCATTAGCATTGGAAAGCAATCCATACAATGATGCATGACGTCCCCCACAGGCACGTAGCCTGCCCTCCCCCCACTTTTTCTCGCAGCAACAATTTTTTTAAAAATTACATATAAAAAATTGAATAATCATGGAGTTGCCCCCCCCCCCCCACATTTCTGGGGGTATGTAAAAGAATTGATATAAAATAAGGAAATGAGGAGTGAAAGTGAAGTGATACATTACTATACCCCCCCCCCCCCCCCCCCCCAGATTAGGATTTTGAAAATTTTGGGAAAGTTTAAATTAAATTTTTTCTTTGCTTGATCAAGATTTTTTGGATGAGTCTGCCCCCCCCCCCCCCCCCCCCACTTTCAAAAACGAGGCTACGTGCCTGCCCCAGTTTAGTTCGTCCGGTATCACTATGATATACATGAAATTACTATAGAAAAAAAATCAATTTAAAATAACGTCTTGAATTCATTTGAATGAATCATAGAAAATATCGAAATAGAATATTGAAAGAAAATTATATTATGTGCATATATATTCCTTTTACTTATGAGAGCAAATGAAGTTAACGTTACTATTTATGGTTAAAAATTAAGTTCAATAAATCAACTATATAATTATATTATATAGTTAATTTAAATTCTTCAAACTTCTTTTGGACATTTTCCCTTCAACTAATAAGTACACAGTCCGAAGTCCCCTGTCGGGTTTCTAAGATTCCGAAAATGCTCATTGGGACACCAAAATGGTTCACTTTTTCCGGAATAAAAATGTGGACTCGTTCATGTTTTTAAAATTTAGAATCATATTGGAAGGGAGATAACATGTAAACTTCCTGTGATGTTTCGATGTTGACCAATCAGACCATGAACATGATGAAGATCTTCGCTTTGTAGGATACTCCTGGACCTGGTTTGAGAAAAACAAAAGTATTTACTTTAAATTCTTTAGTTAATATTCATTCCTTTTATTGTTAGATAAGAAATCTTTTGATTTGATTGTCCGAATTCCATTCTTATTATTTATCAAATATCACTATCAGGTTTGGCACAGGAATAATATTTAATGTTCATATATCCATTCATTTTTTTAAACTAAATAATTCCGTGCGTCGATAAAAAGAACATTCCACTTTTTATTTCTCGTTGTGTTATAGATTTAAGATGACAGACAAAGCGACCCCCAATCCTTTGGAACAGTTCGTTCTCTTGGCCAAAACTGCCAAGGGTGCTGGAGCTGTAGAGCTTATCAAGCAAGCCCTGGATGCACAGGGAGTTTACGTCTTTGGAGAGCTTTTGGATATGCCACATATTCAGGAGGTAAATATTAAACTGCAGAGCATATTGATTTGATATTAATTTGGTTGTTGCTGAAATAATGTTTAATTAATATAGCTTAATTACATATTGACCATTAGGATACCAAAACCATTTATAATATGTTTTACGGTGCTACCGTTCTGGCGAGCGCAGCAAGAATTACACATACCGTCAACCTAGTGTTATTTAGGTATCAACGAACGTCAAAAATTTTTTGAGAGATTATTTCTCTACAATAAGTATGCCGGGGCAAATGTACTAATTTTAATGGTCATGATAAATACAGCGCAACCCCCTACCCCTCTCCCGAGAGAGAGAGAGAGAGAGAGAGTCCCGTTCCTGCGTGTTTGTAGGTGTGTAATTTCCCACTTTTAAATTTAATGGTTTGACTATATGCAATATCTACATAAATTTTTTAACTGTTTATTTTTTCTCTTTATTCCTTTTTATTTTGTTCAAAATATCCTATTGTTTATTTCCTCCCTTCTGATATACTCATATACTTACCTGCCTACTTTACATGCATACACAATTAGCTTAAAAATGAATTGATATGACAGTAAAGTTTGGTTTTGCTAGTATATACTTAAATAATCTCTATATTTTAAAAAAAAACAAAAAACAAATCGTATGTCAATGAGACAGGTATCGCAGTCTATACTGAAATAGCTAGTACACGCATAATAGATGTTTGATCCACCTCTAAATTTATCGCGGGAAATATAGCGCGGGTGCACTGTGACGTCATCCATAACTTTGTTCGTCTTTGTTTACGTATCTCGACTCAATACGAAGGTATGGAAGCAACTAACAAATCTCTTGAGTCTCGCCAAAGCATATGCGGTACTCAAAACGTGTCTTCAAACCTTAAGACACCGTAAATTACGAGTTAAAAGTCAGCCATTTTTGGCACAGCACCACGGGTGAAAACATTAGAGAGCATTATGGGACGTAGACAAAAAATTTTGTTTGATGAACTTTAGGTTTAGCTCGTTCTTTTTCCCGCGCACACTGGTTCTTAGAGCTCGCTTCGCAGCGCCGGCGAGCTGCACTCGCTATTAGTAGTCCAGTTCATCTGTGGTACAACTTATTTAGGAAGTGTCCTGAAACAACAAAAACAATATATCTTCTTCCCAGGTTCACTGGTTTAGAATGGATGACATGTCTGTTTAGATGGCGAAGGCATTACAGTAATAACTCATGATTGGCAAAGACATGCAACCAGTTCCTGCCGAGTACAAACCCTTGCCAGTGCATTGTTACATCATTTTATTAACAAATAAAATCACGTACGAAAAATGAAATAACAATGCACTTGTAAGAAATAGTACTTGGCGAGAACTGGTTGCACGTCGGATAGTTAATTGTGAAATTGATACATGATTCATTTGTATTATTTCACATTACTCTCAGGGCTCCACATTAAATTTTTTTCCTACTTGTCAATTCAGACAAGAGATCATGATATTTCCGAATTTCAACTTTGTCTGATTTTTTATCAAAATTATTTTGATAAAACATTCCTTCCAAATTCAGTAACAAACTTTTCATCGATTGTTTTTTTTTTAATGATTTGAAGACTTCTTTAAATAAAAAATCACTTGTCCAATTAGACAAGCGCCCATCAATATTGACATGTCCAAATTTTATTTTCACTGGTAGCAGTCAAGTGTTAATGATGAGCCCTGACTCTGTCCTTAGTTTCTGCTTCCACCGCTATTTGCTTAGAGGGTATTTTGATGATCGCAAGTACCTTTGTGCCAAAATTGCATTCAGAATGATAAAAAATCAGATTTTCAGTTTGCCCATCTACCAGTGTAGGTTTCAAAACACAACCAAAAATGAAAAGTCCAGGGAGATTTTGCATTTCAAATGACATGAAAAGAAAAAATTTGCGAGGTCTCTCTCGTGCTTACGAATGGAGAAAAGATGACAAAATTTCCCATTATAAATCTCCATAAAATTTGTTTTTGTTTAGCTACCTGTAGTATCTGTAGGTAAAAAGGGATGAAGTATCTTTGAAGAAATCTTGAATTTTTTCTCCTTGTATCATTTCTTTGACAGGTGTGTGTACCATGTATACTCGTTAAAATTCATGAACAGTAACCTGGGTCAAACTTAAGACTGTAGCAATTTTCGTTGACAAGAGTCCTGTAGTTTGTTTGCTAGTCAGTTGAAGTGTCAGTTTGTTCCATCAGAGTTATATTGGATAGGGCCCAAATTTTATAATGACAATGGAGCAGCGTTAATCATTGCACCATTAACATCAATCATGAAACAACGTTTCTTATTGGATAATGCAGACTTTAATGACACCAACCAAAGAGCTGGTTTCTAGCCCCCAATCCAACTATGCCAGTCTGGTCAATGGTTTATGTAGAGCAAAGCAGTTCAGAAACCCTTGACTTTAGATGATGCAAGGATCCTTAAGCCTAAGAGACTACAAAAAATGAAGAAATTGTTTGTACTGACGGTGTATCGTTTTCCTGCTTTATTTAAGACATTAATACATGTATGCAATCTTAGTCAGAAGAATGCAAGTACAGTTGAATTTGACATATCTCGAACACTGATATCTTGAATACAATGGATATGTCAAAAAGACTTGTAAGTCCCAAACACTTGTTTTTTACGTATTTTACCGTCAATATCTCGAATATCTCAGAGCTTTTAAACAGTCCAATCTAGTTCGAGATATCGAAGTTTGACTGTTTGTGTATCAGCTTACTTACTGGTATAAGAATATTTCCTTTTCAGCTTGCATCTGGTGCACATTCACAATACTTCAACCTCCTCAACATATTTGCTTATGGATGTTACAAAGATTACAAAGGTACTGTGCTTGTACAACATGTCTGAATGATAAAATTTTCAATTGTTTACTATATTCTATTGACTGTTGCCATGAGAAGAGGGCCCGTAGGGTCAAAATTTCACAAACTCACATTTACGTTCACATGAGCCGAAGGCTCAAGTTAGCTTTTCTGATCAAAATTTGTCTGTCATCTGTCGTCAATGTCATCAGCAGCATAGTAAACTTTTCACAATTTCATCCTCTCCAGAACCACTGAGCCAATTTTGACCAAACTTAACACAAGGCATTCTTGGGGGAAGGTCTTTTCAAATAATTTCAACAGAAGGGCTAGTTCATCTTCAAAGGGGAGATAATAAGGAAAGAGTGATAATTTGGTTAATGTTTTCAAAATCTTCTTTGCCAATTTCAACAAAACTTAGCACAAAGCATCCTTTGGTGAAGGCTTTCCAGTTTGTTCAGATAATGGGCCATTTCCTCTTCATAGGGTAGATAATCAGGAGAGAGTGAAAATAGGGTTCAATGTTTTAAAAAATTTTTTTCCCAGAACCACTGAGCCAATTTCCACCAAACTTGGTGCAAAGCATCATTTTGGGATGGGCTTTCAAGTTTGTACAAATGAAGTGCTAGTCCCTCTTCAAAGGGGGAATGAAAGACTGGAAGTTGGGTTAATTGTTTTAAAAATCTTTTTTCTCCAGAACCATAGGGCTAATTTTAACATATTGGTACAAAGCATCCTTTGGTGAAGGGCTTTCAGATTTGTTCAGTTGAAGTGCAGTCTGACTTTGAAGGGGAGATAATCAGGAAAGAGTGAAAATAGGGTTCCATGTGTTAAAAATCTTCTCCAGACCACTGGTCTAATATAAACCCAAACTTGCTACAAGTATCCTTTGGGGAAGGACTTTTAAGTTTGTTTGACTTAACATGACTTGCTTTTAAAGATGATATGAAGCTCAAATATCTATAAGCGTCACCAGAAAGATAATACATTAGCTAATGGATATTTAAATAAAATACTTTTTAAAGTTATTTGAAATCAAATACATTTAATGCTTATTTTCATAAGTTTTTAGAAATTTTGACCATTATATAAATAGTGCCTGTTTGGGAGGGTAACAGTTGAAATTGACACTCCGAGAAAACCATTGTCAACCGACGCGAAGCGGAGGTTGACAATGGTTTTCGAGGGGTGTCAATTTCAACTGTTATCCTCCCAAACAGGCACTATTTATTTTGTTATACTGAATGTCTTTTTTAAAATTTTTAAGAAAATTTTACTGCTTTTATATAGGAATAACGTGAATTCTACAGCGAACCGTACGCGCATAATTTTCGCACATGTAACATTTTTAATGTTACCCGTTGCCAAGTGCGTTGCTAACGCTGAGGGTAATAGTAAATATTATTAACTGCGTCTTAACCAATCAGATTTCAGTATTTAACATGAAAGTATAACAAAAAGAATTAGCACATTCTTATGAAATATAGGCATCAGCTTGTATGCAATATTACATTCGAAGAGTATAGTAACTTGCCAAAAAAAATGATATGTGATTTATTAAATAACTATTTTTTTAATCCACATGTCATATTTGACTGAAAAAATTTTTTCATTGGGTATTTTAAAAAAGTCTTACTCCTGTGTTAACAACACAACAAATCATAAAAAAAAAAATTGAAATTGCAGCGTTTTCTGAGCATTATGAGGTCAAAGGTTAAGGGCCCTTTTTTCATGAGGGCAGTCAATTATCAATGTTTTTTAAAAAATTTCACCAGTTCTTGATTGCTATATTGTTTTATGTTGTACAGCAGCCTCCTCCAGCCTTCCATCATTAAGTCCAGCACAGTTAGATAAACTAAGGCACCTGACTATTGTTTCCTTAGCAACAAAAAACAAGGTAATTTTCATTTGAGTAGTGATACAAATGGTATCTTTTCATGAAAATACAATTTATTAATTATTATTCTTTTTAAAGTCATGAGGCTCATTCATGTAGGTCCAGTATTTTTCTTACTCTTACAAGATGTGAAGATGTATTATACAAACTGATTTTAACTTAACTTGTTAAAATGCTTATTTCATTTTGAGAATTATTTTAATGTTTAGCTCACCGAGACAAAATCAGGGAAAGCTTATGCTATACCCTCAGCGTCCTGACCTGGTTTCAGAGCAGGTCCTGTATATAAACTATAACTGGTCCTATCTTCACAGAACTTACATGGATGGTGTATCTAGGCATACTTATAGACTTGACACACTTGAATACTGAAAATGAGGGATAAATTTCACATGCTTGAGGAGGTTTAGGATTTTGGAGCATGTTTAAGTTTTGGGAGCAGATGCCCCTTGTTGGCCATATCTAAGATACACATTGATCATGTGACAGTTACTACATCTAGTATAAAAAGGTGGCTGATTACATAATGGGAAAATTAACACCCTCATTGCACTAGGTATTGCGGTAATAACCCTAGCAGAGTCTCAATAAACTCGCAAAGATGGAGTCAAAATTTGATACAGTTTATAACATGTTTTATGTTTAAATTTGTTTTTTGCAGTCTAAATTAATCGCAGAAATTTGAAACACAGAGTATAATTTGATACCTTTTGGTGTCTAAACTGCAAAAATTTTGAGCCACAGAAAATACTGTATTATATACACTGTTAGTTTGGAAGATAACACTCCTTGAGCATTATGACATCATTCTTAGCATATTGAAACATCAGGTTTTGTATCCAAATTGAAACTTGTAACTTTGTTATAAAATGCTTGATTTTCACTCTTGCATTGATTTTTTTTAAACTTTTCTAATTATTGACAGCAGTCACCTGTATAAACGATACACCGTCAGTACAAACTATTGCTCTCTTTGAGCATTATGAAGTCATTCATAGAGTTTTGTACCCAAATTGAAACTAGTAAAACTGTTATAAAACATTTACTTTTCATTGTTTTATTAACTATTTGTACATATGTAACTTAAACAAAGGCAGTCAATAAGATATATTGGTTACATGGTGTATAGTTGACCTAATATGGTTTATATGTGGTCAGTAACTCTAGCTCCACCTCCCCCCCCCCCCCCCCCCATATGGAATTAACTGGCCACTTTGTATATTGTATCATATGATATGATACAATTTTGTACCATACAATACAATATGATATAGTAAATGGATTATTAACTTTGATATTCAAATAAATTAAATGATATTGGTGGTCTCATAAAGATTACGCATATTGTCTCGGTGAGCTCTGTAATCTTGATAACTTACGTTCAATGTATATCTTGGAATATTTTTAGTATCATTACAAATCATGATGAATTATGCATATGCTGGTTAAAAATATTTTCAATTATTCTTAATTTTTTCAGTGCATTCCCTATTCTGTTTTATTAGAAGAACTGGATATGCAGAATTTACGAACACTGGAAGTATGTAGTATTGTCCATAATTAAGATCTTCCTGAGATTTGCAATGCTCAGTATGTGATATAACTATGATATCATCCTGTTACAAAAGGGGCAAGAGAATATACCGACAAAATTTTAAAAATCTTTTTATACAGGATCTATTCTTCTACATTGTCCAGATATTTTGAATGAAGGGTTTTGTGTTTCAGGATTTAATTATTGAAGTTATCTATGCTGATATTGTTCATGGGAAGTTAGATCAAAAGAACCAACAACTGGAGGTGGATTATGCTTTAGGTCGAGACATTCGACCCGAAGCTGTCCCAGAAATTGTATCTGTCCTTCAAGACTGGTGAGTGGGTCAAATTCTTTCACTATATCAAACACACAACTAGTTTGTGTACATGTAATTTAAAATATACTAACTCTTAAAGAAAAATACTCATTTCATTGTGATTTTTCATCAGTACATATATGCATGTCCATGTAGCTTAAAACAATTTGATGAACATTCAGGTGCACAGGCTGTGAGGCAATGTTGCAGAGTATAGAAACCCAGATCTCTAAAGCTAACCAAAATAAGGAGAACAACATACGAATCAAACATCAGATTGAACAGGAAGTAAGATCAAGCAATGGTTATTCTGGTAAACATTAAACAGAGTGTTCCAATCAGTTCAATGTTGTTAAAGCATTTTAAGCTTACCTGTGCTCAAGTGAGATTTTCAGATCACTTTTTGTGCTGCAAACATTTGTCATGTTTCATGGGAAGTCTTCTCAAAAAGCATTGGGCTAGAAAAGCTAAACCTTATATGAAATATTGTATCATATGATACAACATTGTAATATACAGTTGAGTATTGTTATACATTTTATAATGTAATATACATTATGACATTTACATGAAATATGATAAAATTTTGTATCATGATATTATATGATATTGTGTCAAACCACACTACAATATATAAATAGTGCCTGTTTGGGAGGGTAACAGTTGAAATTGACACCCCGAGAAAACCATTGTCAACCGACGCGAAGCGGAGGTTGACAATGGTTTTCGAGGGGTGTCAATTTCAACTGTTATCCTCCCAAACAGGCACTATTTATTTTGTTATACTGAATGTCTTTTTTAAAATTTTTAAGAAAATTTTACTGCTTTTATATAGGAATAACGTGAATTCTACAGCGAACCGTACGCGCATAATTTTCGCGCATGTAACATTTTTTAATGTTACCCGTTGCCAAGTGCGTTGCTAACGCTGAGGGTAATAGTAAATATTATTAACTGCGTCTTAACCAATCAGATTTCGGTATTTAACATGAAAGTATAACAATATCCAATATTGTAATAAGAATCATCAACTATGATTTTTATAGTGGTCTCTTAAAGGTGATGCCTCGTCTTGTTGAGCTCTATAATCTTTTACTACCTATGTTTACATAGGGCGAGGGAAAAGTCTTTTCTCAAAAAAGAACCAAATTTTAAGGACTCAATGTTTAACGTAAGAATACCTGGAGAATCATGTACTTGATTTTTGTATTTGATACCATAGAGCTGATTTGATCAGAGTTGTGCTATTGTTGCATAGGTGAGTGATATGGCCCCTGGGCCTCTTGTTTGATATTACTGTATAAAGCCTTGTTGTTTATGAAATAGGTTGTCAATATCAAGAAAACATTGAAGAACACACAGCAACAGGATTCAGAAGAACAGATGGTCACTGATAGTCAAGTGTCTATGTCCTGTGATAAACCAAGCAAGAAATCCTCCAAAACAAAGGGGTAACTACAATAGTTATGGACTAGCTGTTTTAGTTGTTTTGAAAACTATCAATACTGCGGAATCATTAGAATTTATGATTCATTAGTTTTCATTAATTCTTTGGCCCTTGTTCTCACCAAGGAATATACATTCATAACAAATATATGAAAAATAGTATTACTTCATAGATCATATCAGTTTGTTTGTAAATCTACAAATTATCATGAACCTGTGAAAAATGACAATGTGAAAATTAGTCCAACAAGTTTAAAGGATTCCACAGTAAGACATTGTAATTTCTTTGATACATGTATATCAAACAGCATTTCTGTTAAGAGTAGAGTCAGGTCACAAGCACCTGATGTTATATAATTTTCCTATAACAAATATTTATACCCTTTAAGTTTAACTAATATTACACCAACTTGAAAGACTTTCAGACCCGAGAGGTATATGATAGGGGACATGACTTTTGAACATTTAATGAACATCAAACACCACTTAAAACTTATAATGTAGCTAAATCATGTTTTTAGTAAATTTTCATGACAAATTTGTTTAAGGTGGTATGAGAAACCTGTCCATATTAATGTAAATAAAAGTACCTTATAATCAAAATACTTTCACCATTTAAGAATTTTCAAATTTTACAATATTTGACCCAAAAATAAGTATTTGGAAAGGTAAAAATCATAAAAGCCCCAGTGGGATTCAAACTCATGACTTACAACGATCCAACCCATTGCGCTACGCTGTTAGGTAAAAAAAAATCTAAGAATTTTTTTCATTAAACTATACTTGATTTTATTGTTTATTTCAATAGGAAGTATGTCACAATACGGAAGTGTTCCTACTACCTTAATCTGTTCTATCTGCTTTAAGTCAACAAATAAATGTATTTTCTCAAAAAGTAATTTGTTATTCAATAAAATACATCTGCACAGCAATTGTAATATAATTATTTACATTTGAAAATCATTATATTTATGGTAATAAATTAAAAGATTTAAGCAAGTAACTGTAATTTAGTTATTTACTTTCCAAGTAACATAACTGACCCCATCCCTGCATGCTCTGGTACCAATATATGAAGTGCAAGTGCCACAAGTTTATTTAAGTAGGAACATTAGCGGTGCTCTACTATATATTTCACCTCGTAAATTGGATCAATGAAACTTCTCTTTTTACAGATTAAGAGGAAGCGGTAGTGCTAAGCTCTGGAAATAACACAGATGGAATGAGTGACAACTATGGACCCGTCTTTTACATATATTGTGACATCTTGTTCCACAGCAAGGAGGAAATTAGAATTTTTTTTTTACAGATAATATGGACTGTTATAACCATCATGTTTACTCCTGTGTATTATTGCTCCATACTATGAACTTATCTGCCATCAGGTTTTGGAACATTTGATAAGTTTTGCTATTTGATACAGTGTTTGCCATCAGGACTTGCATTAAAAGTCATTATTTTCTGTTATGATAAGTGTTTTTCTTTGTGAATAAACAATGCTGAATCAACTAGAACTGTCCTAATGGGACTAATACCCCTAATTTTAATTAAGTAACTATAAAATACATGTATAAAGAAGATGGGTAGATAAGGCATGTAAAACGTCTATACATGGATTGATAAGATACTGAAAAATTAAAATATCAATAAATCTGATATTTTTAAAAATATATATATATTTAACATATCATCAATTTGTAACCCTTAACTCTTTACCCCTTAATGCCACCTTTTGACGCATAGGCCATATCCTTAACACTCTACCCTGGGCTACCCTTAGACTGTTTTCAGATGAAGTGAAAACAGCTGGTGTGTGTTTTTGAATAGACTTATTACAGGTCTTAGCAAATCAAACACATAGAAAATTATATATCAATTGATTTGTAATAAATTAAAGTTTTAATATTCATTGAAAAAAAAATTTTTTAAGTCACTAATAAAGCAATACAGGTGCTGACAGGTATATGAAAATAAAACTGAGTGTTCTACATTAAAGCTTTATTAAGAATAATTTCACAACAGATACTTGATAAACATATTTAAAACTGTATGTATTACAAATAATTATTTAATAATTTTTATAGAAAGATTCCATTATCATCATGGAATTCGTTTTTTGATAGTGAATAATTAAATGTACCTGTGGCTGACTTTTCAATTTAAGTCTATCGTTTTCAGACTTATATTTACGAATTTTTTTCAATAAATGGTGTAAGAGAATTTGATAAATCTAGCATGTTAACAAAATAAGTGTGTTGACTTTTTGAAAAAATACAAATTTACCGGTATATTCGTGTATTTAGGGGTTGCAGGTAATGCACACCTTGTGTTCCGTTTTCTGTAACTACACAGATTTTTCCACAAAATTTTGCATGAATTTGACATCTGGCTTTCATCATTCAATCTCACTACCAATAAATCTAGAAAATTCTGCCCCTAAACTTGATTATAAACAAAAAGTGAAAACATGTGCGATGTCCGCATCGTAGTCCGCCATCTTTGTTTATTGTAGTAATGCATCACGCCACCATACACAGGTAAATCACGTGATATCTTTATTTAGAATGAGTGAACAACCATCCGTATACATGGCCAGGTGTATACCAGTATTGTTTATAATAAACAACAGGTGTTGAGGGGTCTAATTAAGAGCTGTATATAGGGTGCGTCAAAAGTCGTCATTAAGGATATGGCCAGGGTCGTCAAAACGCGTCATTAAGGGTTAAAGGATAGAAACCTCTAAGGGGAAAAGAGTTAAATGTCTTCCATACTTGGAATATGTTAACTCAAACAGGCGTATACGTATCAAAACCTCCAAATAGTGTAATTTTTTTAGACCTTCAATTCCTTTTCTTTTAAAGAGTCACTGAGTGGGTCTGTGCTCCTTTTTCTCAGTCTAAATGACGTCTAATGGGAAAACCAATTTCAATCATCAAAAACGTGGAGAGATGACCCACTAAAATATCATTTAGTATCCCAACAGTTGAAGGATTTGAAAAAGTAATACAAGTCAGTAAATTCAGGGCCAAAGTAACAGATAGTATTTAAATATCTAGTTTCTTGTGTCTTAAATGGCTCAGTGTTTAGAGCAACAGGCGTAACCTAACCTTATATACCTTGGCTTTTTAGTTGTGGGTTTGATACTACCAAAATTTTAAGGCATAACTGTTGATTGATAGAATATGTAAAGAAGACCTACCTTTTCAACATTAGTGAACAATATATAGAATAAGGGAAATTGAAAACTGCCATAAAATCATTCTTGTCCAATCTTAATAAGAATTGTAGGTGCACATCTTCAGATGATGTTGAACTTATGTACAAATTTTCAGACTATTCCATATTAGTAATTGTGTAAACATTAAAATCTGAAAAATAATTTTTGAGCCCAAATTGTGACCATGCCCCTTTGAAATAAGTACATGCAAAATTCTTTTCATTTGAATTACAGATTCATGAAAGTCTGAAAAATAAATGAATTTATGTCTTTATTAATCAAGTATAATTTTTGTACATAGACACAATTACATGTACCTATTCTGCTTGCTATACAAGATCTATACACAAAGTAAAATTAGTACATAATTATGTATATAGTTTACTACAGATAAATGTTTGCTTTGTTTTAAGTACCATAATAAATTTCAGGGTAGAGAGCAATAATTCTTGTTAAAAGTAAAATTATATGTATTTTAAAAGAAACTTAAATGAATATTCTACTAGTATATACATCTTGCATATGATATACCCTGTATTTGTTGACGTGCACACTGGACGGAAAAAAAATCCTACCAAGAATAACTAGATTCCATATTGATATAATTTTATTTCTATTTTCGATTAATATTGAGCTAGTACATGGGAAAGTTTTCTTTCAAAATGTAGCACAGAAAAATCAGTGGCAATATGTTTTGCAAAAAATTTGACAAAATAGATTTGGAACCTTTTTTTAATTAAACAAAATTAACTCTTAACAAAAAGAAATTGACAGCATGATCAAATGTTTCCCTGACTTTCTATGAAAACAAACTAAAAATATATGTATACAAAAATTTGGTGAATAAATATATAATAAAAATGCAGTCTATATATGCTGGAAAATACAAAAAACACACTATAGAGCAAACTAATTTTCATTGGGTGGGTATAAAAATGTCTGAAACAGGTGAATACTTGATAAATTTTCAAATTTCTGCATGTTTTTAATTGATATACTGTATCTGCCAGTTGTTTTCATTCTTCACTAACAAGCGTACTGCTTAACTATTGAGAAGGAATGGGGAAAAATGGTGGTGTAATACACATATAGACTGGTTTTGATTTCAAATGGATACAAATTTTAATAAAACAGAAGTGACACAAGTGGCAAGGTGTTTAAAAAATACAATTACAGCTACATAATTTCTTAAGAATCTCAAATAAGATATAGTTTAGATTTAGAACAACAACCAATTGTAACCTGTATAATTAGCACACATTTTATTAAGTTAAGCAATAGCTTGGTTACCATTTTCTATAAAATGCAAAAATATTATGTGTTTCAAACATTTTTAGATGCACAATATACCAGAGAAATCTTCAATTAATAGTTGTAAAGCTATCATATTGAACATTTGTTTTTAATTAGTTGGGCTTCAAGACCGACCAACCCAGATTTTCAGAAATTGGGGGGAAAAATTTTGCTTGAGGTGTCGAGTAAATGAATTCATCAAAACCATCAAATCACAAGAAAAATCAGCATACATATTACACAAGATTTGTTGAATAAGATTTTAAATAGCAAATTCACATTGAATCTGTTATAAATTTTTTTGGATGTTGGATGCAATTCAATGGTTGTATTACTGTAACATTTAAAGTTTGTAAAAATGGGTCTTTACATTTTTTTTCTCAACCTACCAGCCAAATTTCTTTCTCAAAAAAGTCTTGAAAAACAACTAATAAAAAAAATTATGGCCTAATGAACATTTTATTAACACTGTCAAAGTACAATACATCAATATACTGTAGATAACATGTTTTGCTTAATTGCTTACAGTTGAATCACTATCTTCTTTAACTAAAATTAACCTCTAGACATACCACTATTGCACCACAGTTTATACAAAATACTGGAGAGAGAGAAATAGAAGAAAAATTCATTTTATAAAAAACAATCATGCAAAAAAAAACAAACAAACAACACAACAAAAAGACTACTCAAGATGATAACAACAGTGATTGACATATCTATAAAGAAAACAATGATTATTGCAGGATTTTGTTAATGTCAATACCAAGAAGAGGTAGAACAAATGTGCAATCAATATCAGTATGATTCAATGGGTTTTTTTGTTCAGTAACTACATCTATAATATATACATGATTCAATGGTGTCCCTACTGTTCACAAGAGCCCCTTTATGGGGTAAACACATTGATTTTTTCGATCTTCACCTTGTCCTCCTCAGAGTCTGCTCGGAAGATAAGTAATGTGTGTCCGTATCCACAGCCGACCGATTGAATGTATCCCCCGTACAGGGTCTTCACTTCCTGGGGAGTTGTGGATGATTTGGCTTTGTCTTCTCCATAACACTACAAAAGTCCTTATTCTATTACAAAAGATTTCAAAAAGACAACTTCTGGTGGGGGTTGGTTGTTCCAATTTTCATGGCCATAATTTTTGAACTGCATGGTCATGAATTTCATAATTTATATAGAAGACTTCATGGACATTATAATCATGCATTTAGTTTTAACAAATATATATTGGTGTAGAGAAGAAGATTTTCTAAGATTAATACATTTTACTATATGGCCATATTGGCCCCACCCTACGGCCTGAACCCTTGACCCAGGGGCCTTGATTTTCCCTCACATGTGTGGAAGTAGAGAAGATTTTTTAAAAATTGGCATATTTGGCCCCACCCATGATGCCCTGGGGGTGGTAGAGCCACAAATTTCACAATTAAGATTCCCCTTACCAGAGATGCTTCAAACCAAAATGGTAACCATTGGCCTTACTTTTCAAGAAGAAGTTAAAAATGTAAAATTGTTAACGCACAATGAACGACATAGGACAACAGACAAACACGGCAATAGGTCACCTGAGTGACTAACGTAATCTAAAAATGTCTTACCAGCTCTCCATATGTTGGACTTGGCCCCCAAGATATCAGACTTTCATCTGCTGCCACCACAATACTTTTGTTGCTGAAAAAAAAGTAAGAATATTGAAAGACGCAAACATTGAAATCACAATATTTCAATAGTAAGGATTCTTTTTTGAAAATCTCTTTTAAATCCAAACAATCATCATTTCAGTACACATGTCAGTGTTATCATGCACACTAAATCATTCCAACAAATGTTAAGTGTCTGTATCATGTTTCAACACATAGATCTGTAGCTATAAGGAACATTCTGAACCTCTTTTTACATTTTAAACTTTTGTAAAATATATAAATGATTTGTTTACGATTGTTTGCAGAAAACCCATGATGGATGAAGGACAATGATGGACAATGACCAATTGCAATAGGTCACCTGAGTCACTCAGATGACCTAATAAACGGTCTTATAGCCTAATCCTCTGAAATAAGTAAATTTAGACGCCTACCAGCACCCAACACTTCTGATTCTCCACCCACTCAGGTCTTGGACAAGTTTGGGATACATTGCGGCTTCTCCTACTGCTTTGTTTATGCCCCACATGTACAATGCCCCTGTAAACAAACAATTGGATTAACTACTAGGATGTCTTGGTGTAAAATGTCAAAGAAACAGTGTATATATCTAAAAATTTCAATCTTTGAACATTTTGCTCTTTAAATGAATAGGTTCACCAGACTTGAAAATCACGAACGGATTCCCTATCATCTAGAGATCATTATACCGTGGTACCTTTAAAAAATACAAGTAGACATCAGGCAATAGTTACCTTCATAATATGATTTTTTAAAACGATGAAAACTATCTTGTTTTCTTTCAATAACATCTATAGTATCTACATTTGATGAATTTAACAGTATAAATGTAAGGCTGTCTTGTTTTACCTATCAGATCAATGCCAATGGCCATAAAAAATTTTTTTGCATTTGATAAATCTAGAGATAAACAATTCTACATTCAAGATATTTACCATATTCATTTGTGGCCAAAGTGAAGGTAGAGCCTGCATGTATTTGTGTTGCCCCTCTGTTAGGCCCATCAAAAAACTTGAGATGGCGAGGAACCATTTCATCCTTCGGTTCAGCGTGGCCAAGTCGTCCGTATCCACCAAATCCCCAGGTGAACACTCTTTTCTTTGAATCGATGATTGCCTACAAAAGAATCAAAATGAAAGACATACACGTTACTTAAATCAACTGAAATTGCACATTGATGCCTTTATTAAAATCTTGTCAATTTGAATATGAGGATACATCAACAGTTCTGCAAATATACTTTAATTTTATTGATATCTTAAAAATTCTAGTTACTTCCCATTTTGACTCAATATCATGGTGTGCCTGTTTACAAACAAGTCCCACCAAGGTGATCTTCTGACATTTCCATACCGGTCTATAGTGCTAAACTAAAATCGGCTGTAATATCATCTTTAATTTATCAGCTAAAGATACACTTCATATGCCAGTCTTGTGAATACAACAAGAATTTAATTTAATTTAATTAAAGCGCTAAGCATAGCTCAGCGCTTTATTGTCGTTAGACTTCTATTTCCGGTGCAAGGAATAACTGCCCTCTATGAGCAGAAATATACATCATTTAAACTGGTAAGAGGTATAGGGAACCAGTTATCTGGGTGGCGGAAATGGCCGAGTAGATACGATTGGTTTGCGGGGCTTACGTATATCAGCACGGGATGCTACGCAGTGATGAAAAAATAAAGTGCGTATTCAGAAGCTAAAATATAGAAAAATAAAATTGATTCTTTGCAAGAAAATGTCTGGCCTTCGATACTTTAAATTGATATTCATTAAACATAAACCAAAATTTCAATAAGGCTCATTTCCGCCTACGCTTGCACACAGTAAATTTTCTTAGAACCAAGCTAGGTTAGCGCTTTTCAGTACTTTCAGTACTTTGATTTTTTTTTATCATTATATATATGAAAACGTAGGCTTACACACTAATGTTGTTTGAGTTTTTACCATGAGTTCTCATTCTGTAAAAATGATTCGCGTTTAACAAAGGTAACTCGGGTAAAACTGCGCACCTGTGGGTACATTTTCTCGCCTAATTTACATCATATTGGTATCTTAATTCAATCTCAGGTGAAAACTGCTTGTCTTTAACTTGAGCTACCTCACCCAATTTTTTCTCACACAAAATGACTGCAGGAATTTATGAAAGTGGTAAAAGTAAAAAAGAAGTGTATTTTGCTTATAATTTGTATACTCTCGATAGTGTTCCTGGTGCATTCATGCAAATATTAGATTAACTGATTATCAAATTAATCAGTTAACCTTTATGTGGTTTGAATTTAGAATAAAACATATTTTTTTGTAAGGTGTGAAGAAATAATCTGTATGTCAACTGCTTGAAACCTAAGTATTTACCTTGCATTAGCAATGAAATTGCATTTTAATCTTTTATTTTATTTGTAAATGCTAAGTGATTAATTGTCTGAACAACCCCTCTTTTCACTTTGAAATATTATATTGATTAAGATTTTTATGCATATTCAAAATTGTTATAAATTAATATATAAGATTTAAAATAGTGAGTTTGCCTATAAATTCATAAAAATTTACAGCTGTAAAAATAACTTGTCATACATTTGTATTGTATTTCTTTTTGTCAAAATCAAATTCAATATCCACTGGAAGACCTTCTATAAATACCATATTCCTTTCAAATTCACATACAGATAGGCAGTTTCATAAAACTGATCTTAGTGGAGAAGAATAAATAAATGTACGTAGCAGACCCACTGTGTGATTGGCGCCACAGGCCAGTTAACTGATCTTAGTGGAGAAGAATAAATAAATGTACGTAGCGGACCCACTGTGTGATTGGCTCCACGGGCCAGTTAACTGATCTTAGTGGAGAAGAATAAATAAATGTACGTAGAGGACCCACTGTGTGATTGGCGCCACAGGCCAGTTAACTGATCTAAGTGGAGAAGAATAAATAAGTGTACATAGCGGACCCACCGTGTGATTGGCTCCACAGGCCAGCTCTCTGACCTCTACATCAGTGACAGGGACAATATGGCCGTCTCGTGCCTTCTCAATGAATACATTGACCTTACGAGGACGAGTCTCGCATCTGAAGGACATCTTGTTGCTAGTGACGAAATACTTCCCATCTGTATTGTGACCTAAAAAACAAACCATCAGATGTATGAGTATAAGTTATGCTACAGGGTATACATTCTAGCTGGCATCCATGTACAGAGCCTCATTTATCTAAATCACAAAAACAAATTTGAACTGAAGTGTTGATAGTCTTCAGATACATTTAACACCATAGGCTCTAAGTTGTGAGCTATGAGGTCAGCCAGCATTTGTGACCTTAATTCAGGTTTTGCATGTTAAAATATTTTTATATCAGGTTCAGACTTCAATCAAGTTTAATTGGCAAAATTGTGTGAGGCAAACATTTGGTCACTGGAAGGCAAAAAGTAACTTTGTAAAGCCAATGAGAAATTTAATAACAGATCCTCGGTTTTTTTTTTTTTTTTTGCATCAAATCAAAACAACACAAAGCTGTCGAGATTCATTTTGTCTTCTAAATAATCATCTTTGCTAGCTATTGGCAAACAAAGATGCCAATTAATAAGATTAAAATAAAATTGACAGGAGAGAATAAATTGATGTGTATGATATGACCATAACATCAAAGCTTGATATGAATGGGTAGATAGGGAAATGTTGAATTTTCAAGTATATAACACATATAAATTATATCTCAAATAAAATATTTCCAAAATCATTGACTTATTATCTTCTTTTCTAGTGTTTTAATGTATCAAGCATACAAATATATTTTGTTTATAAATTCAATATGGGTAGGTAGCCATTTGGCTACTTTAAGCCTGGTTTGTGTACCTTTAACACAACATAATAAACTTACATGTATATAAAATATACAATGGAAAGAAAATCAAAGACTGCATTAGTATTTTGATAACTTGTGTAATAGCTTTGAAAGATATTCAAACAACACCTACCTAGCTGACCATATTCAGGACAACCAAAGGAGTATAGGTTTCCTCTGATGTCAGCCATCATTGAAAATTCTCCCCCACCTGCAACTTTCCTGACCGGAGGTCCTTTATATGATATCTGTCAGTACAAACATTATTCTATATGAGAAATACATATACATATTTTACTCATTGAATGAATATGTTATGTATAACATGTATATGTAACAAAAAAATTATTTTATTATTAATAACAAGTCAAAATACAAGAGATTCAGGGGCCACCATGCTCACCTGAGAAACAACAGCCATTACAGATCAACTCTGCTTTATTCTATCAGTACAATCTGTACAAATTATTTAGATTTTTTCTCTATATATTTACATGGAAAAAATTGAACCCCCCCCCCCTCCCATAAATGTGGCCCCACCCTACCCAAGGGATCTTAATTTGCATAAACTTAAATCAACACTACCCGAATGATGCTTCCACACAAGTTACAGCTTTTCCTACCAAATAGTTTTTGAGAAACTTATACTTCATTAATCAAGTTTCAATAGATTTTAATCCCCTCACCTTTGTTGGAACCAGAACAGTGCTGCTTTGATGACCCAATCCAAGTTGTCCCATTTTGTTGTCTCCACATGCATATACATGACCTTTGTCTGAAACAAAAGGGAAGATAATCTACAGCTGCAAAACAGAGATTTTTTGCTTAAAAAAAAATATGCCAACTTCAAAATAACCAAAAGGCAGAGAAGGTACATATGAGGGCTCTTTTTTAACAACCTAAAACGTAGACAGATCTCACCCAGATAAGGCATCACCTTTATGAGACCACCATTATCATAGGTGAACCTATCATATTATATGAAGAGAAAAGCTGTCAATGTGACAGCAAACCGGGTTTACTTTTATGTGAACGGTATCCATAATCCATTTGTCAACCTGAATTGATTAACCCTATATACCAATACAGAGAAATGGGGTTCTCTATACATGTATGTAATATTTTGCCCAAAAAACACAAAGTTCAGGGGCTTCTTTTTTTTTCATAAATTATCAAAAATCAAAATCCAAGTTTTATAATGCACATCTCTGATATATGTACACTTGATCTGCAAAACAAAAGCTTCTTATCTTGAAAACTGTATGAGGAGTTGTCCATACAAAAGGGGTACCCTATTTGCAATATTATGGGAAAAAAGACTACTTTGTTCATTAGCTTGCATTTTTTTCATTAGTAATCAAAAATCAAAACCCAAATAATATGCAAATCTCAGATAAATGTACAATTGGTCTGCAAAACAATAACTTCCTATCTTGAAAACTGAAGGAGGAGTTATCCATTTAGTAGGGGTATTCTTTTGGCAGTGAAAGTTGGTCAAGACAGATTTTTGAAAACTCAAGCCTGCTTTAAACTACTGATAAAACTAAAACCTGACCCAGCATTCAGATAATCAAGATCACGTTCTGTATCTGAAGCTATCTTTATATGCACATCAAAAGTTCTATTAAGGTATTCGATGTATAACGACCACATTTTGTACCTAATAAATGAATGGTCCGATATTCTTAATCATGATATCATTTTGAAGGTGTTATCAAATAAAAATAGTCCACCAAAGGAATTTTCAAAATATTGATTATGGTCCAACTAATTACACCTGGAATTTTGCATTGAAGTCTATGGGCAACGTATGTTTTCTTAAGATATTGTAAAAAGTAACTTAAAATTCGCAAAACGCTTTTGGTCAATACATGCATAAACTTTCTCTTTATTAAAATATGAAATAAAATGAATCATTTACCGCAGATATTTTGACGAAGTTAAAATTTTCTTTTTTTAATCAAGGGGAGATAACTCTTTAAAAAAAAAATTAGGTGCAAAATGACCGGCTCCTTATATGTTGTCTGTCATGTGAATTTGGTTCATTTCACTTTGATAGTTATCTAGCAATAAATATTTAACTAGTTTAAAATGATTCAAAATTGTTCAATATCCCTCCATTATACATTGAATACCTTAACTGCACAAGTCTGATTGGGTAAGAACAGAATTTACTTCAATGTGTAACCAGATGAATATTCAAAACCAGTTTCAGCTGTTGAAAATCTTGAACCGGCCTAAGCATCAGAATAATCAACATCACTCAGTCTGTCCATATCTGAATCTGACTCTTGTGATTCATTTACATAGTAAATCAACATGCGACCTGCTCCAAAAACCATAACCTCCTCAAGCATCTGAAATCTATAGCTCAGATCTAGCAACAAATCCGTATCAAAAACACAAGATGCATTATCCATCCAAGTTTGAAGTAATAGAACAAGTAATAACCTACATATGGCCATAAAAGGGCACCAGCTCCAAACCAGTAATAATCTTTACCTCCACCAGCATCTAAATTTCATGGCCTAGATTCAGCATCCAAGTCTTTGTAATTCTTAAGTATGCCCAGATGGACCCTTCATGCAAGATTGAGGAAGATTAGACAAGTAATAACCTACAATGTAGATGCAGGACCTGCTGCAAAAACTTTAACAAGGTATTGATGCCAACCATGAGTATAGCATAAGCCCCCACCCCCCAAACCCTTCTGATTTCATCTCTGTTAGCTTACAAGCCAGAACATACAGAGACTTTGAGTTTGGTATCTAAATCTCTTTAGAACATTTGAAACACAAGCAAACGAACAAAAGACTTCATAAAGCTGGTCATGTGCTGTCCAATTTAACATGTCAAAAGTGGTTTGAATTGCTTTAAATCTAGTAAGTCTATATGTACCAACCATCATTACAATTTTTTGAAGACGTGGTTTGAGATAATATTTCTTACCTGTTAGAAACAATGTATGGTTTTTTCCGCAGCATGCATCCACTATGTTAAGTCCCTGAAGTAGTGGTACCTCTGTTGGAAGATCTCTTCTGTTTAAGTCGCCTTGACCTAGCTGTCCACAATCATTTCTACCTGTATATCAAGTAAATAATCAATTAATATATCAAAGCTCTTTCATGACTTTAAAATTGTCACATAAATAAATTTACATTGTACAGTTTATTTGCTTATACATGTATAAAAATACCAAGACAAGGAAAACAACAAGAAGCCGAAGGGACATACATCATTCACATGTGCATAAATGGTCATAACTCTTATCAACACAGACTTTAAGGTCAAATACAAAATAATTTGACACTTAAGTAGAATATATCTTGTTTGAAAAATATTTTTAGGTTCAATTAAATTTCTAAAATGATTTTTGAACCTCTCCAGAGACCCAGGTATATGTATAGATGGTTGACAAGCAAACCCCCCCCCCCCCTCCTTTTTATTCCCTTTCATGCAGAACAAAAAAGACTGTTCTGCCAAATTAGCTATAATAAGTATGTGATTTTAAATTTAATCAGGCATATTTTATTCTGAGAGGCACTTATAACTCTCCATTACTACAAAAGGTTTGTTTCTAAAATGTCTTAATCCTAAAAAATATTAAGTTGTTGATTTGAAATGTCAACTAATACTTTTGTACTGGAAATGCCTATTGTCAAGTCGTACATAAAATTTCTGTATTCAATGTTGGTATTAAATAATTTTAGTGATATTTTAATATATATTTAACCAATTAACTTGAAAATTGATAGGGTTTGTCCTTTAACATGCCAAAGAAGTGTACAAATTCATGTGAGGGTTTTCTTTGAATATTGCCCATTAGCTGCAGTGGACAGATAATACTTACACATACATACATACACACACACAGCAGCGATGCTATATCCCCTTCGCAACAAGATGCGCATGGGCATAAAAATTTGAATCTATACCCCTTCCAAACAACTCAGTACATAGTTGGGGGTTCTTACCAAATGTCATTGCTTTTCCATCTGCTGTAATAATAACGCTGTGACAAGCTGTACATCCAGAAATTGCAGATCTAATTTTGACTCCAACCAAGCTGCTCATCCTATGTGGCCTCCATAGATTGGGACCCCCTGCATTTTTGGCTAAGAAAAAAACAACTTACCAATTAAATTGAAATACAAGCATAATGAAATACTAATGCAATACATCATGTCTCACAATATAGTTGTCAACTAAAACTAAACTGATATCTATGTTGCCAAAATTGTCAACTACTAAGGTCATCAAAAATTAATTCCTTGGTTCTCAGGCCCGCGTGCATGTGATTTAACATTGCGCATTGCCCATTTTTATCATTAAATGAATAAAATAAAATTTCGCAGTGCTCTTGCTTATTCCGGGAAAAAAAATCCGGATTTAGGACTGCATTTTAGATACACAAGTCAGTAAAACACTACTTTATGAAGAATATTGAAAACATCACGATGATTCAAATTTGATTGAAACAATTGCAAACGGCCACCAAATCTAGTTACGAGACCCTGTGTTCAAGTTATGATCGCTACAGCAATGATTTTAAATTTGGTATATGAAAAAGAACGTCGTTTAACCTCAATGCACATAGGAGGGAGTTCCTGCAGGTTGTACTATTCCAAATAAACACATAGCTTTCTCAAGCCACGTACTTATTTATTTTATTTAGTTTGAGCTTATAATCCGAACATTCATTGCACGTTAACTATTCATTTGCTATAAAACATCGCTTTTTCTGGATCTGAATAAGAATTGCACATTGTTAAAATAAAAATACTTTTTTTATGAAATAAAAAGAAATCAAAGGCCGGAATGGCCACAAAGGTGTCAAGCTGACATTTTCTTTTATATAGAATGCTATCAATAATTTGAATTTCTGTACTAATAGTCGTATTATCAAATAATATTAGAATAAAAAAGTAAATGAATTATGTTTTGTGCTGCTTTAAAGACAAAAATGAGTATATTTTCTTATAAAATAGGTAGTGAAGCGTTTATAATACAATAACTCATCATGATTACAAAAATCTAAGAAATTTCAAAGTTCAAAAAAAATATTTTCTTCCTGCTATAATCAGTCTTTGAACATCTTTCACAGGTTCATAATTTGAATACATTAATAGTGTGTCGCTAATTATAATAATAAAACATACTTTTATTTATTTCAATTCCTGTTTGAAACAAGATTGCCTGTAGTATGGTTGTTTCCAAACAAATCCACAACACCTGCTATCTAAAATGCTCGACCAAACAAACTGCATTATCGTGTTTATTTATTGCAACAAAATCACTAGATACATTTATCGCTTAAATTTATTTTGGAGACCGTGCCTGATAACAAATAAATTTACATATCAAATTTAATTTTTATCGGGCACGGTCTCCAATTAAAATGTAAGCAATAAACTAAAATAATATTTTGCGAATGTTTACACCTTATTGTATTCATTCGCCATTTCTTGATTAAGCGAATTTATACTTATGTAACAAGTTGTCAGTAACCAGAGAGGCAAAGTTGTTTTTTTTGTACACAATTTAGTTGAATAAATGGAATTAAAATCTTGCAATATATTTAATACTTTGAGGAACTTATTTCCTATGCCCATTTAAAAGGCGGTGCAGAGCATGAATTTTTGGACGATTGCAAATCCAGACGATCGCTAGAAGGCTGCTGAGCATTATCTCGACGCCTTAAAAATTATCACCACATGACGGCATCTGTTTTTGAAAATGTTGGCCCGAGAACCAAGAGATTAATTTTCTAAGCCCTTACAAAATCAGTCAACAAACTGTAGAGATATAAAATTCAATCAATTAGAACCAAATTTACAACTTTAATTGAAATTTCTCAATGTCTTCATGTTATGCATCATATAACTATTCTAGAAAGTCAATGAAAATTACTCATGAACAGTGTATCATGATACACATGTGAAGATAGGATACACATATCATGGACCCTCGCGATCGATACGACCAATATATTGCTGTATCGTTACACTTCTAATAAAATGATAGCTGTTTCATGATACCTCCTTTAGGAAGAGATTTCCTTCCCACCAAGTCCCAGTTTGTTCCACCACTAATCAGCAGTTCCCCAGTCAGCATTGATCCCTCAAGGGTCTAAAAAACATTCAAAAACTAGAAAATCTGTTGAAAAAGTATTTTGGTTAATTTTTCTTACATAAAAATGGAAAATGATAAAGTGTGAAAAGAATGATACTGTGACCTACTTTTGAATAGATATAGATACACCAACTAACGAGCATGTCATAGGTCTAATAATATCACAGCCGTAGTATTATAATGAGAAGGACACTGCAACTTTTATATTCCTATATTTAATATGGACCCCCTCCTGGATCCCCAATATTGTGTTAAGTTTGGTTAAATTTGACCTAGTGGTTCTAGAAAAGAAATCAAATATGTAAAAGTTTAAAGACAGACAGATGGACAAAAAGATAAACAGATGAAGTATAAAAGATGATCAGAAAAGCTCACTTGAACCTTCCCTTCAAGTGAACAATACACTGGTGTCAAGAGTTTTATAAAAACCCTATATCAGTAAATTGGTGATGCAACTTTGATTCATTAGTGTATCAAATACATGTAAATGAAAGTAATAACCATTAAACAATTACATTGGTGTTGTGACCTACTGGAATTGACAGGTTAACTCCTGCAAGAGGAAGAGCCGGGGATGATTTTCAAGGGCAAAGATCAATTAAGGGGGAAGAACGTGATGGTCAGACCAGTTCGAGTAACGGTGTCAGATAACTCAGTTGGTAGAGCACCTGACTATACTCTGTCCCAAGTTTCTGCTTCCACCACCTTTTGCTGAATACTTCCATAATCATAAATATCTTTGCAATAAACTACGTTTTTCCAATAGAATGAAAAAAGTCCCGATCATTTGTTTCGAAACAGTCCCACTCTATTGCCTCAGGTTTCAATACACAACCAAAAATTGAAAATCTACAGGGAATTTTCATTGCAGAAGACTTGAAAACACCCAACTGGTAAGGTTGGGAAATTGTGCAAGCAGGTAATTCCAAATGGAAAAAAGATGTAAACATTTCCCATTACAAATCTCCATCAAAAATTTGTTTTTGTTCATGTTCATTTCTGCGATAAAAATAGATGAATTGTCAATGAATACATCTTGGATTTTTCCTTTTACATTGATTTCACTTGTAATTCTTTGACAGATATGTGTATTTTCGTTAAAATATTTGTCAAAAAGTGATGGAAGAAGTAACCTGGGACAGACCATTGAGATTCAGGGTGCCCGGGTTCGATTCCCGGTCTGGTTTGTCATTATTTCTCCCATCCCATTACATTTTGGGGGCTCGTCCTCGCTGAAACCTCCAAAAGTGACGGACAGACCGGTTCAATGTATTAATGTTCATTCCTCCTTTCCCATTACACCGTTTATAAATTGCAAATAAAAATTCGATGTTGATCGTAATAATGATTAATGGAGGGGTTCATCATAATACCAGTTTATTACAGTGGGCAAAGCTTGGTACACAAAGCAACTAAATGAAATTGCCATCTGAAAGCAAACTCACAACATCGTAAGTTTCATCTGTTTCCGTGCCATTATTTGTGTTATCCAATTCTCCCCCGGAATCCTCTTCAAACTCTTCGATAACATCATTTTGCTTCTTTCTACGTTTTGTTTGAGAATTTCCTTTGCTTTCTGTATTTCTTTTCTTTGGTGGCATTTTCGTTAATAAGAATTTTTATCGATTTTAATAACAAAGACAACCCTGTGTCAGATGTTATTTCAACCGGCGAATTCCCGCGAAATTCTTCCATTCTCGCGAGATTTAAAATCCAAAGACCCTAATAAAACAGATATTTCCATTGGCTCACTCGCCCATCATAGATCCCGCGCGGATCAAATCTTTCATTATACGTAAAATTGACACCCAACGTTAAAACGTGTGAAATTAACCTATATAATTTAAACCACACCTATTGAAGATTTATACTAGTTTCTTATTGTTTCTTATTCCTAATATTTATGAAAGTAATGAACGTGATATTTTCTTTTTAATTTTCCACTAAAATCAAGTACTCGATTTATATGGAATCACATTAATTATTATTATAATGACATAAGGCCTAGGCATCTAGCAATGATTTCAGCTGTCTTCGACATTCTGATTCCTAGCTATCTACTATCGACATGTCTCCGCATAAAGTACACATATTTATGCAAAAGCTACAATGAAAAACTACTCTTAAAATCATACACTCTAGTTGCAGGCGAAATGTCAAAAGAACGTCAAAAGGCTGAATTAACTTCCACAAAGTGTACTTCGTGTCTAACAAACACACTACTAATCCTGTGCATAGCATGTCGTTCTTTTTTTTCCCTTTTTTTTTTTTAATTTAATGTCATTTATATATGATAAAAATATCAAATGATATATATTATAGTTATATATTATAGAGAAAAACATATTTTTACGCTCCGTGGAACCAGGAACATATATACAGTGTACGTATATGTCCATGTAAAAGATAATTACACACATTTCTTTATTTACTGAACTCTCCAGTTGATATTTTACATCTTGCTCCCAGAACTTAATCTTGGGATGCTGTCATCTACATGTAGACTGGTGGTATTGCATAACTACCAAAGGCTGATTGCAAAGATACAAATGATGAGATATACATGTACGTATGTGTTTATAGATACTGTCATTGGTTTAGCAAATCAAACTACACCATATATTAAACGATGCTGAACTAATTAATAAGTTGGAAGCAGAGTGACATCATTTACTGCTTCCTGTAAGATAATGTATCAGTGATGACATCATCGTGAGAGAAAGGGTTAGTATGCTCAGAATGCAATGCAAACTGTGTCAGTTGGGTAATATGTTATTAAAGGTTTTCTATTTTGAAAGAAAAAATATTCAATTCATTTATTGACAATTACCATGTCGGCATACAGTCATGAATATGAGTTACATAAAACAAAAACATTAAACATAGCATGCAAAAGTTAAACATTAACTAATAAATCTACACTACACATCTACAATGGACAAAACATTGGGCGAACAAAACTAGGTTTGTGCGAAGACTATTATTGGTATTCATAAAATTGTATAAGTGTTCATTGTTGACTTTCCTTTCTAGCGTTGAAACAGTTTTTTAGAAAACAACATATCCTTCTAGCAGCTGTAATGTTTTTAGGATTGACAAGTTCCTTAATGGGATTGACATTTGTATACGTTTTCACATTAAAAATATCATTATAATTAAATCTACATTGGTTATATTTTGAACAATACAATACGAAGTGTTTCTCATCTTCAATAAACAATTTGCAAAAATTACACAGACGTTTTTCTCTTGGAATAGGAGGTTTAGAATATCTACCAGTTTCAATAAATAATGAATGAGCACCGATTCTTAGTTTTGTTAGAACAGATCTGTCACATTTTTTTAAAGGTAGTTTTAAGTATTGTTTTAGTTCATATGCATTTTGGTTTACAATTTTGCTATAAAAAGACAATTTTCCAGAGACAGCTTTACATATATAGTTTGTTTGTTCATGTATTTTTTTTTTTTTTTTTTGATATTGTTCTTTTAACTTGTTCTTTAAAATTTTGTGACATATAGTCAAAGAATTGATATTTAATTTTTGTAGCAATGAAGACAGTTTTCTTTGCCTCTAGAAGTCCATTTTTTGTCTTCTTTGAATGCAGATGTTACTAATTAATTATTATAGTCATTTTTGTATTCCATATCTTCCAGTCTCTTATAAAATTTGAACATATTCTCAATACATAGATAATACAGAGGAAATTGTCCTAATTCACATAAAACAGCAAGATTTGATGCCTTTCTGTGTACCACCAAGATGTCTTTAAAAATAAGGTTTTGTGTTTTTTCAAATGTAAATTGTTCTGAAGACATTAAATCACATTTGAAGTCGGATATCCATATTTCAGACCCATAAGTCATTATTGGTATTATTATTGATTAATATAATTTCGATTCAACATAATTTCCACAGAGAAATTAATATTTGCAAATAAGTTCTTCACAAAAAATATGAATTTTAAACATATTGTAGCATAGGTTATGTGGCTTTGCAGTGTATAGGAAACCTATATATCTCTCCAATGTAATCAAGAGTACAATATATTTGGGTAAAATTATACGCATTTAAATTAATTAAGATATATTTTGATATATATGTCTATCATGCATGCAGTGCGATGATAGATGAACATAATACCATGAAATATCATTGTTGCTCATTGCATCCAATATCACATTTTCTTTGATTACGGAATTGTACGCGTTATTCTCTCATGTAAAATATTGATAACGCTAGCTCCCATTGGCTGTTTAGTAGAATGCAACATAACTTTCAAACCTAAGATAAAACACTGTGCCAGATAATGATGCCAGTGTCAAGATGCCATTTTACATCCGCTTAAGATGCAGGTTACTTTCGTAAAAATTCATGCATAAATGATAGCTAAGTCATTGTCTAAAAAGTATATAACCACTTTTGATTTTAGTGTATCTCCTGACAGGTGAGATATTTACCTTCAAAACTTAATATCATACAGGAAAATAAAAATTCCTATAGGAAAAATAATTTTCCTACTTGGAATATTGAAAATCATACAGAATTTTCTAAAAATAATATTTTATGTACGAGAAAAGTATTTCCTACAGGAATTTAGCTCAGAAAGGTAGTTTTCCTATAGAAAATGAAAATTTCCTATCGGATTTTAAAATCCTATGGGAGTTTTGTCGAATCCTATCGAAATCAAAATTCATAAAGGAAGTTCTTTTTTCCGATATGAAATTCCGAATATCCTGTAGAAAAATTGCTTTCCCCATGAAAAAAAAATATTTTCTCGTAGGAATTTATTTTTCAACGGTAAATATCTGATGCACTATTTAACCAATGCTCTATCATATGGCACCTTTGTTTTTTTTAGTTACGTGCACCTTAGACAGGTGCAAACATGTCACTGTGGGACTGGCAAATGCCTGACGTCATGATGTTCAGAGTACATCTTTTAAAACCTACATCCAGATATTTTCCAGTAATAACATTATGAATAAGGTTCAATGTGTTTGATTTATTATATAGATTGATATTACCCATGGTCTTTCTTTTAATGTGTACACCTACGTATAATTTCGAATTGTTCTAAACGTACGTAACGTTAGTGATAGATGTATCTGAAGGTTATTCATTATATTCAATCTTTAAATAGGACTATCTGTATTTAGTAACCGATATCTGTTTAATGAAACACTATATCGCGTCAATTTTTGGAATATAAAATAGCAAGACAATACTTAATTTGAGATTTCAATATTCTTTGGTTTAAAGTCCAATTTTTGGAAATATTACTTTCGACAATATATGGTTTATTGTTGACATAACATAAGTTTTGACCGTGCGCCGTTACCTCATTATTGCAGGAATAACATTTTGAATAGTTCTTAAAAATTAAGACATATTATTATTTTTTTTTAACTTCAAACTATTTGAAACTATTGCTAAATTATGTCTGACAAATTTAGGAATAATATGACGTTAAGTTAAAAAGCTATGGTAAAAGTCTTCGTATTTTTTTATTGACCCTTGTATATAATTTTTGTCATATTTATTTTGTAAACATTTACATGTATAATAGCAAATTCGGATCCCCTTTTGGGTGTATACAAGTAAGTTTAATAATTCATTTTTTGATATGCATGCCGGATTTAGGGAGTCAAACAAGACCATTACAGATTTCATTAAACCTTTTTAGTAAGTGCCATACAACTGTATATATATATATATATATATATATATATATATATATATATATATATATATATATATATATATATATATATATATATATATATATATATAAAACTTTCACGGTATGTGTATGGTTTATTCTTTTTGTCATTTATGCAGTTGTTTGCACAATTTTGCAGTCATAAGTTCAAAACTTGAATTTTCCAAAAAAACGTAAGTACATTTATATATTAAATATACATACGTGTATGTGTGTTTTGGGGGGGGGGGGGGTTCGACTTTCAACATTTCAAGATCAAAGTCCACTTTTCAGATAAGACCTTATGTGGGCTCTATTTATAGCTAAAAATTTATATGAATAATTGAGCCCTCCCTTGTCAGCAAAAGATGTTTTCATTTAGCCTGAGCGTCTTATTCGTACGTGACGAGTTTACTAGAGTCATTTTTGCGTTGCCTATCAATTGGAATCTTTGGAATATTCCCGTCGTTCCAAAGTCCAAAACCAAAAACAGGAAAAGGCATGCCAGGCTGAAAGCATGAGGAAATTATTTGAAACGATTTCAAGCACTAAGCAATTCAAAAACCAGTTTTTCAGATATTTTGAGGTGCTGGTTGATGATGATATAAAGAATGATGTCCTACCCAAACTAAAAAATTAATATGTTACCGTTGCAACAAAGCCAATAGATACATGTATTTGCTTCAATCAAATGATTTCCAAAATACCCTATCTCATGTACACATATTGATTAAGTTTAAGGAAATATTAAGTTTTCCTTGGATGAACACTTTGATTTGTAAAAAAAAAAATGATGAATTATAGTCTAAAAAAATGTTTAAAATTTTTCGAACATTAAAACAGCATTTGAGGGAACTTGAACCATTCCATTACGCCCTATTGCGTAATATAATCGATTCCTTACTACTGAGTCACATAATGCACCCAGAAAATGGACCTTCGAACCCTACAACTGGACTTTGATACATGTAAAACACAAATATTTAATGAAATAAAGTAAAAACATAGGAATCACGTGGTGGTCTGCAGGTAAGGAAGGCGGTAATATTGACAATCAGCTGATTTTGTTTACAAGACCACGCGGAGATTCCTCGGTTACCCTTCTAGTCCGTGAGATAACTCAATATCAACACAGGTCTATCTCATTGTTTGTTATTACCTTCCAACATTGCAAACCAAGAGGTCCTGGGAGAAGCCCATTGGTAACATTTGTATCGAAGAAGAAATACTAGTGACTGAATGATCATGACTTGTGTGAAGAAATTTATCCCGTTAATTTTAGTTGTATCCTCAGCTTTTTCTGTTTGTCACGGGAAAGTGACCGCCCAGAACATGTCAGTGGGGGACAAGGCAAGATGGGTCGGTAACTTTGTAGGAATTGATCAGCCGTCAATTGGTGCCTCTATGTATGATGCCGGGGCCCATCTTGTTTCCAAAGTCGGAGCTCAGGCGGCGGGAATTATTCTGGGAGGAATGCTGCAGGGTACTAAGGACCCCACGGCAGGCCGGGTTGCAGACGTTGTCCTCGATCATCTTTCGGATGCTTACAACAAATCTGGAGTGGGCAAGTGGAACAGGACCATGCTGCGTGACCACCAGAGTCAGTTAGGGGGGCTGATTCTCAGCAAAATGGACTTTGTGGGGACGATACATGATATCACCAGACTTGGCGGTGCCCGCATGCTGATGCCTCTGACCAAGGATTCCAAAATGAACAAAGATTGTTATGAAGATGCCATGGACGTTCTGGATGCCGTCAACGAGATGCAGAGAAGCGATCTGGCGTGGGCAAGAGTCAGTAAGTAATGCAAGAATTTTTAAGTTTGAACAGTAGTCCTATAAACGGGAAAAAAATTTCAATTCATCTTATTTTCAGTTAACTTTGTTTCAGTTTTAAAACTGTTTAGATTTTTGCCATTACAATCAACTGCCTTTTTCGATACAATTAATATGCTTAAAAGGAATATTATAAAAATTCATATTTTAATACTTACGATTTTAATTTGATAATCGAATTCAGAATTTTTCCTCAAGATATCTTTTATATTTTTTATTGAGTACAGCTTTTACACTGTACAGTAACCGCTGAAAAAAAATCCTCGCTTTTTTCACGCTGCTATATACAAACCGTAACAATTTGAATTAAAACTAATTAATTTACTAACAGTAAGAAATAATATCAAGTCAGTTGACAAGTGAGACTTTTTGCATATTTTGTCAGGGATATTTTTTACAGCAAATTATAATGCTAGTAGTTACATAACACTCTTATCTCAAGATCATTAATTTTAAAAACTTTTCGGGGGAAAAAACGAGACAAAGTTTCTTTGATCCGTTGCACATGTTACATTTCGTATATACAAATAATGGCTATTATTGTGAAAGTGCACTTTAGCTCAACGATCTGTTGATACTTGAAATGGTGATAACACATATACAATACACAGACTGTACCCAGATACCTTGCGATAGCACTAAATATGCACTGGTCAGTGCAAATAATCACCTACATAATAAACACGAGGGGATAGACGACAGGGACAGTACCGGTATCTAACACTGCCGACAGCTTGGTCCAAATACACGATCGGCACGATAGACAATGACCATCAACTTTGATGATAAGAATGACTGAATTCTTTTTGACACAGATTTAATTAAGTAAGCTAGTGTCGTGTGGGGTTAAATATGTTTACAAAATATTGCTATATATACACATTTTCAAGAAGACACATAATTTCTATTTTATCACTAACAAAAATTAAATCATAAATGCTGTGTGTTTTCTTATTATTTAGAATACAGAACATTACAAATTATACACTGTATATTAGAAATCGAAAATGACAATTAAAAACCCCGAAAACAGCGTTCTACGTATCAATATAAACAATAGTGAAAAATCTTATAAATCATTTGTAAACATTAGTTTGATACACATTTCCTAATTTGCGTTCCACGAATATTAAGCCTTATCATGATATGATTACGATGTCAGATTTCAGACCCTATCTTGTTTATTTTTAACCCCATGTTCAACCTGATTGTGGAATAACATATTAACGAAATATTTCCTTTTTGTCATCAGTCCAGATGATATGATATCTACATGTATATATAGTCGATTGATTACTTTAGAGCGATCGACCGCATTGTTAACCTCTTCTTTAAAAATGTGAACTAAAACAGTTTATAATGTAGTTGTTCTTTTTTATAGTTTCTTCAGTAGTTTTAGTAGTAGCGCTAGATTTTGTTTTCTTTGTTTTTACCCATGTAGTTTATTTCTTTTGTACTGAGGAAGAAACTGGTTATCCCGAAAATTTGACAATATATAAATAGTGCCTGTTTGGGAGGGTAACAGTTGAAATTGACACCCCGAGGAAACCATTGTCAACCGACGCGAAGCGGAGGTTGACAATGGTTTTCGAGGGATGTCAATTTCAACTGTTATCCTCCCAAACAGGCACTATTTATTTTGTTATACTGAATGTCTTAATTTCAGAGATTTTTTTTTACTGATTTTATATAGAAATGACGTGAATTCCACGGCGAACCGTACGCGCATAATTTACGCGCATGTAACAACTCGTTTTGTTATTCTTTCATGTTAAATACTGAAATCTGATTGGTTAAAACGCAGTTCATAATTTTTTCTATTACCCTCAGCGTTAGCAACGCACTTAGCAACGGGTAACATTAAAAAATGTTACATGCGCGAAAATTAAGCGCGAACGGTTCGCTGTAGAATTCACGTTATTCCTATATAAAAGAAGTGAAATTTTCTTTAAAATTAAGACATTCAGTATAACAAAATAAATAGTGCCTGTTTGGGAGGATAACAGTTGAAATTGACACCCCGAGAAAACCATTGTCAACCTCCGCTTCGCGTCGGTTGACAATGGTTCTCTCGGGGTGTCAATTTCAACTGTTACCCTCCCAAACAGGCACTATTTATATAGTGTTACCCATTGCTAAGTGTGTTGCTAACGCTGAGGGTAATAGAACGGATTATCAACTGCGTCTAAACCAATCAGATTTCAGTATTTAACATGAAAGTATAATAATATATTTTGTTCGTATCGTTAGCCATCATTTTTAGCGCTCTTTATATATATCTATATCATTCACTATGGGCAGGTATATGTCAATTTGAGAGTTATAAGCAATGTTTGTGCTTATTATATATAATATAAACACCTGACCCCAATCACTAGAGAGCAAATGTAATACATGTACCAACGCCCATTGGGGTACCCGGTCGCCATTTTTGGTCTTGACGTTCTAAATATTGGACACATCTTTATCTATTTGGGTTAAACGTATTTAGCTGGACATATAATAGCATATATGAAAACTGAACGTGTTTCGTACATCATGACATTTAACTAAAGCTTAAACTATCGAACGCCTCAAATAGCCTGTGAATAAAGATGATAGATAGTTCTATCTTATATGGTGATACACTATACTTAAAAATTACATGATGATATTTTATTTTCATATGCTGATACTTCAACATTATATGCTGATACTCGTCATTATATCTGATACTTCAACATTATATATAGGACGGGATGGGTGAAGGGAGTGGGGGCAGTTTCATGTTGTAAATTTTTAATTTTCTGGGGAGGATGTAAACGAAATCTTGAAAAGTGTTAATAGTGTTGATTACTCTTAAATTCAACACATACTTCTAGAAAAAAAGGAGAGAGGCCGATTACATATTTTAGTTTATTATACTTTCATGTTAAATACTGAAATCTGATTAGTTTAGACGTAGTTGATAATCCGTTTTATTACCCTCAGCGTTAGCAACACACTTGGCAACGGGTAACACAACGAATTGTAACAAGCGCGTAATTTATGCGCGTACGGTTCGCCGTAGAATTCACGTCATTTCTATACAAAAGCAGTAAACATTTCTCTAAATTAAGACATTTAGTATAATAAAATAAAGAGGATAATAGTTGAAACTGACACCCCGAGAAAACCATTGTCAGCCGACCATGATTGCAGTTGCATAATTGATTTGAAAAAAATTCTGCAGTTGATAAATTTTCACTTGTAACCTCGGTGGCATCGCTTCAATGTATTGATTATGGTGTTCCGATGGGGCCACTTCGACCTTCGCACTTTCGCCTTTAGGTCGAGGTACGAGAGTGCGAAGTTGCGACGGCGAAAGTGCGAGAGTGCGACGGCGAAGGAGCGAAAGTGCGAAGATGCGACGGCGAAGCGCGAAGTTGCGACGGCGAGAGTGCGAAGTTGCGACGGCGAAGAAGCGATACTACTATCGCACTCTCGACATCGCAACTTCGCACTCTCGCCTTCGCATCTTCGCACTTTCGCCTTCGCCTTTTTATAATTATGGAGCTCTCTATCGTTTAAAGACAATTTTAACTGTATAAAAGGACATCTTAGGCAGACGATGGACTTTTCAGAAATTATTTTCAACAGCCTGCGCAGATCCATAACTTTTTCTAGGGGGTGGGGTGGATAAATAATTATATTTGTCGGGGGTGGGGGAGGGTTCCGAGACATATTTTGGAGATTTTATTATATAATTAATAAAATTAAATTTTCCGGGGGGATGAGATCCGGACCTTCTCTCTCCCTTTACTGCATGTGTGAAGTTATTAGTATTGAATTTTCCGGGGGGGGGGGGGCTCTCCACCTCTAGTTCCATACATCAGCAAGGAGTGTCGCATAATGAAATTAGAATGTTACTGTGTTTGATCTACGGTAAACAGACAGCTGGTAAGTGACATGACAGGAGTCTGGAAGTGCATATGTATACATTATGGCGGACCTTACATTTTATATGGAGTATATAACAATTATTTATAAACATTCATAGTAAGCACAATGGCTTAGCGCATGCGTACCAATGATATCATGGATTAATCGGAAAACCTTTGCGAGTACGGTGCCTGCATCAAATTCTATGTAATAGACCGAGACTTTCTGAATGCTATCAAAAAAGGCGAAGGCGAAAGTGCGAAAGTGCGAAGGCGAGAGTGCGAAGTTGCGAAGGCGAGGGAGCGATAGTAGTATCGCTCCTTCGCCTTCGCACCTTCGCACTTTCGCCTTCGCATCTTCGCGCTTCGCCGTCGCATCTTCGCACTTTCGCTCCTTCGCCGTCGCACTCTCGCACTTTCGCCTTCGCAACTTCGCACTCTCGCATCTTCGACCTAAAGGCGAAAGTGCGAAGGTCGAAGTGGCCCATCGGAACACCATACATATGCACTTCCAGACTCCTGTCACTTACCAGCTGTCTGTTTACCGTAGATCAAACACAGTAACATTCTAATTTCATTATGCGACAATCCTTGCTGATGTATGGATCTAGAGGTGGAGAGCCCCCCCCCCCCCCCCCCCCCCCGGAAAATTCAATACTAATAACTTCACACATGCAGTAAAGGGAGAGAGAAGGTCCGGATCTCATCCCCCGGAAAATTTAATTTGATTAATTATATATAATAAAATCTCCAAAATATGTCTCGGAACCCCCCCCCCACCCCCGACAAATATAATTATTTATCCACCCCACCCCCTAGAAAAAGTTATGGATCTGCGCAGGCTGTTGAAAATAATTTCTAAAAAGTCCATCGTCTGCCTCAGATGTCCTTTTATACAGCTAAAATTGTCTTTAAACGATAGAGAGCTCCATAATTATAAAAAGGCGAAGGCGAAAGTGCGAAGATGCGAAGGCGAGAGTGCGAAGTTGCGATGGCGAGAGTGCGACAGTAGTATCGCTTCTTCGCCGTCGCAACTTCGCACTCTCGCCGTCGCAACTTCGCACTTCGCCGTCGCATCTTCGCACTTTCGCTCCTTCGCCGTCGCACTCTCGCACTTTCGCCGTCGCAACTTCGCACTCTCGTACCTCGACCTAAAGGCGAAAGTGCGAAGGTCGAAGTGGCCCCATCGGAACACCATAATTGATAGATGTTTATAGCAGCTTATCGAGCGATAAATGGTAGATATTTAACGTTCAGTCGTCCGTCAGACGATTTCTCAAAATCGCCCGACAGACAAGTCGACCTTCGGTCGATTTTCGTCTTCAGTCGGTGTCTACCGGTCGACAATTATGAAAAACCCGAATGCCTAAATGTTGATCGACTGACGACGGACATTATAAAACTGTCTGTCGAAGGTTGCTATACGGACTATTTAACAACTGATTCAACTTAAGAAATCTGCCATCGACGCAGTTTAATTTAGGTTGACGAACACAAAATTGGTCGGCCGACGAAAAAAAAGTGATATCGGCGGGTGTAACGGCTGATGATCTGTCGACTGTCACCCGAAGAATTTTTGCTTCAGATACCGTCGGCCGTTATTGCAAATGTGAATGGGGGTTTATAGCAGATTTATAATATAAAGTTTACAATGTATTTTAAGTTCACATCTAAGGATAGCGGGGAAACAAATACTTGATCGTCCAACTGAGGCAAAGTAAGACGTCATGACCATTGTGACAAATTTAGGCTTTGCAGAATCTTACACATAATAAACCATGATAGACAGATAAACACAAGCAACTTGTATAAGTTTGCTATATTATTGATAAACACAAGCAACGTGTAACAGTTTGCTATATTATTGATAAACACAAGCAACTTGTATAAGTTTGCTATATTATTGATAAACACAAGCAACTTGTATAAGCCTGCTATATTATTGCTTGATAAATCTTCCATCACATAGAAACTTTAGGGTTTTTTCCTTGCTACTTCAGTGTTTGACGCCACAGGCAAGATACCCTCCGGAGTGCTAAGAGGACACACTACCTCGTTAGGATCCTACGACTCTTGTCTAGCAATCCACGGCAGGATTCCCAGAAACATTGTCATCGGCGCTCTAAACAAAACCGCGTCCCGTTACCCTCGGGAATTTGATACAAAATATTGCCGAGCTACAATGGCCCTGGATCCCTCTGTGCTAGGGGGACTTGTGAGTACTAAATCACTAGAAATCAATATTTTGATATCATTATTGTCATGATAAGGTTTATACCAACTTCTGTGGTATATCATTTTTTGTGTTGACTTATATTTCTTTGATTTTATGGACACCAATTACCACGAATCGACAATTTTTGATTTGCTTATGAACAAATCCCGAGAAAATTACAATTATTTTAACCAGTCTACTCGTCTTTGGTAACTATAAGTGAACAGCGATGAGGGAAAATAGGACTATTTAACTGTGGACTGCATCAATGAATATTAGTCTACATGCATGTCTGAATCTTTGAAACATTTCTATTTCTGTATAAAGGACACCCATGGCATTCACCCACTGCTTACATTAGGTATGTGTCTACCAGATTCGTGCAAAGCAGAGGACGTAGATGGG
Source organism: Magallana hongkongensis (assembly GCA_015776775.1). Lineage (NCBI taxonomy): Eukaryota > Metazoa > Mollusca > Bivalvia > Ostreida > Ostreidae > Magallana > Magallana hongkongensis. The sequence continues at coordinate 16,499,919 of CM027469.1, forward strand.
ATTCTGAAGTTGGGTAAGAATTTACTATGTTTATTCTATTTATACACTACATGGAAGAAATACCACTCGAGTTAAAGTAACATTCAAACCATTTATCTGAGTGTATCGTCTTACGTCAGGTTTCCTTGGTCGAATCATGGGATCGAGTGCGGATTCAATAGACGTTTATTGTCCCGAGGAACGTTCTATTGGAGACGACACACCGGCGCTTGCTGCAGTGTATGTTAAAACTCTTGTTTTTCAAAATCATAAAGTTAATAAAATCCCCCATTTTTTGTACTTATTTCGTTTTTTGTATGTTTCTTTTAGCATAATTCTGTCCTTCTTTGGATTTTTGGTTCTTTGTGGAACCGTTTACGAATTCCGTCAAGAAAGCAAAAAATCTGCGCAACTGAAGCCGAAATCAGAGAGTAAACATTATGATGTTATAGGTAAAAAAAGTCAGTCCGAGAACGAATACACGTCATTTAACAAAGCGTACGTCCATGACGAACCGAAGACGAACGGTGATATCTCACCGCAAAACGGTGATATCTCAAATCAAAACGGTGATATCTCAAAGCAAAACGGAGGAGGAGTGATACAAAATGGAAACACCAATGTAGAACTTCCGGCTGGGTACATGCACCACAAAGAAGACAACCAATTCAACCCCTCCGCGATTCCGAACGGAAATAACGCGGAGACGGATACAAATAAGTCCTTCACTGTCAACATCAAACCGCACCTTAATACAGAGGCAACGCCCCATAAAACGAGGGACAGTAAGGGACTCATAAACTCTTAAACTACAAATTTAAAAACTTTAAAAGAATGTACATTATTGAATACTTACTTAAAATTGATGAAATTTTATATTCATCAAGGCACACTCGGAGCTATCTTGAAGAGCTTTTCGATCATCACCAATGCCCCCAAACTTTTGTCCGGTAAAAGTGGTCCGGGTGCCATCACATGCCTCCACGGAATCCGTTTTTTTAGCATTACGTGGATTATCTTGGGACATACGTATAACTACGGCCTGGTGACAAATCCAGGTGTCATGACAACAAGTAAGACACGTTAAACGTAGGTACTAGTACATGTGGTAGTTCCAGGCATTTTCAGGAGAAACATTTGGAAAAAAATTATTCAATGAGAGAATAACAATGATATGTACATAGATCTTCAGAAATGAATTTCAGAATTAAATCATAAATTGTGTATTCATAATTTTAATATAACGGAAAAGTGTGTATGCTATATAGTTTCTTGGAGATTATTTCATATGATGTAAGATGTTGAAACAGTGTAATGAATAAATTGTAGTAAACTTTGTGGATGCCGTTCCTATGACACAGCGCTTTACCTATCAGGCGGTGGTAGGGGCAGGCTATGCTGTTGATACATTCTACATGATCAGGTAACCCATATCCATGTAAAATGGTAAACTTTTAATGTTATACAATTAGTTGAAATCAGTCAGAATGACACTAATTATCAAGATTAAGTGAGCATGTTTTGATTTTTTTCCCCTTTTCATTTAGTGGAATGCTCCTGGCTTTTATTCAGCTTAAACAGATGGCAAAATTAAAGAAAGATCCCGAGCCAGGGAAGATCGGATATTACGTCTTTTACTACTACTTCCACAGGTTTTGGAGGTGCTGTGTAGAAAACTAATTTACTACCAACCTTTTTCATCCATTTGCTTGTCAATCGATACATTACACTTAAATTTATTTTTGGTTTTAGGCTAACTCCCATGTATATGATCATACTGATGATATACACTTGTCTGACCACATATCTGGGTGATGGTCCAATGTGGCCAAAACAGATAGAATCTGCACAAAACTGCAGAGAGAGCTGGTGGACGAATCTGTTATACGTCAACAACCTGGTGCTGGTTAACAAACAGGTGCGAATGAATGAAATGCCCAAAGAGGACAACGTAAACAATATATATAATTATATATAATTATGATTATGCATATTCCGTTTGACATGTGTTGTGTTGTCCATTTAGTGTATGGCTTGGTCGTGGTTCCTTGCAAATGACATGCAGTTTTACGTCGTCTCCATTGTGCTTCTCTTTTTCCTCACCGTGTAAGTGTCTCTGTCAAACCTTTGGCCTTGTGTCTACATCAATGTTTTGTGTCTGCAGCGATTATTATAAGTTTGAACATATCAGCCCTCAGTTGTAACTTTCTAAAGATTTAAACTAAGATCTTTGTATCAACTGTCATTTTATACCAGTACGATAATAATGCACTTTCATAGTACCAATTTCCTTTATTGAATCTAACAACGTAAAATTTATAACCTCAGTAACATCAAACTGGGCTCCTGTTTTGTTTTCCTTCTGATGACCGCTGGAATCGTTTCTGCTGGGGTCAAAGAGCACACGTACAACGGAAGCTTCTTCACGTAAGCGGCATTTATTCTCGTGCAATGCATTGAATCTTTTGGTGAATCTATGGGTATATTTTACCAGTATTCATCAAGAACGAATAAACATGTAAGTCAATACTTTGAAAATGAATTTCATATGTAACAGGATGAAGTCAGACGGTGGTGCCTTCTGGAACAACGTCTACATAACGCCGTGGTGTCGAGTGGCCGCTTTCTGTGTGGGTCTGTTCCTCGGCATCATTTTCTACAAAAAGCCAAAAGCTTACTTATCAAGGGTACTACTGCATACTCTATATTACGCTTTATGATACAAAAACAATATTTTGTACGATGTGGGGTCCCATGGAAAATAGTATTTTACGTAACTGCGTTTTTTCTATTCAATTCAAATTATAACTATATCATATACCAATATGATGGAATACTAATTTCTAGTTGTAAATTACCTTTGCCTAATGTTGTGCATGTTACTAAAATTTATACGTCACTTTACTGCATTGTTCACAGGTGAAGACTTTCATTGGGTGGAGTATGGCTATCTCAATCGGATTTACTCTCGTGTATTGTACATACAGTGAAAATAAAGAAAATGGCGAGACGTGGTCACGAGAATTCCGTGCTGTGTACGAGTCCGTTGGTAGGCCGTTGTGGGCCGCTTGTGTAGCCTGGGTTATAGCAGCTTGTCATTATGGACGAGGGGGTAAAAAAATCTATTCAAATTCGATGATTAAACATGTATTCCTTTCACAAGGGTACTTCCTAAAGGTTCGAGACCGGGTCTCATTATTTCTACCATAGAAATGTTGATGAAATTTCTTGCACTAAGTTTTATTTACATATCTTAAAATTCAGTCATTTATTACACGGATTTTCTAACGGGTCGTCGAATGTTATTCATTTTCACTATTGGATACTGTAGGACGTTGTTGATTTCTTTTTCGTTCAAATCTATGAAAACAATTGTAAAAAGTCACCAAGTAGTGACATTTAAAAAGACGACTATCTGCTCCAGGTATTATAATACATGTATCAAAGTGAATTTGTTTCAATGGGCTATCTCTTTCTAAGTTAAATTGGCAAATTACGGTATATAATGGCTAAGAAACATGTTTTTAAGAAGTATTTATCTGCTTATTGTTTTGTTGATGCCCCTGTTATATGATTCCCGGTGAAAATAATTACGGCCCCTGAGATATGTGAACGAGTCCTACTTTTTGTTTGGCTTCACGCATAGTTTAAAATACCAGGAAACGATGCTGACATAAGCGCCTTTTAAAGATTTTACGCGATTAATGCCATAAAATAACAGGTTTTTTTTTTAAATCTAATAAACGTTACAGATTGATTATTGCCTGACGTCATGACGTCAGGCATATCTAAGGTTTAAAAGTTGCAATCTCCGAAATGTTCAGTGCAGACAATGGGACAATCAATATCATGATATTTCACAAACAAGATTTACCGATGCATGTTTAAGATATCAGCATTTACATTCACAATTGATGAAAATGTTATATGGCATGTTATAACAATAGCGAGCAAGAGGTTTCAAGTGCACGTGTGTAATCCTGATTTAAAAATAGATCAGGCATTCCACCATATTAAAGTGGGAGGGGATCATCGCAATAAGTTGTAACATATTGTCTATTACGGTACAATGGTATAATTGGCGTTTGATTATCATGATTGCAAGAGAGTCATCAGTTTGGATTAAAACAAATATATATTTTATACAGCTGGAATGTTTACTGGAGGAACTAAATCGCCAAAGCGGGGTGTGACCCGATTTTCGTTCAGTTGGGCGATTTCATTAATCTTGAAAAGGGGTCATAACTTGCGTGTCTTACTAAATGTACATTACTACATTTAACAATTATTAATCAAATGTGTTTTTTAATTCGATAGAATTCTTCCAAAACATCCGATCCAAAGTATGATATACATGTATGTAACTGTTTCAAAACAATTGTCAAAAAATTCTTCTGACCCCCTCCCCATGGATCTCTGCCAATGGATGAGTTCATTCCTTGCGTAGATTTCGCGCCATAATATCTCATTCATATTTTTTGCGCGCCGAATAGTTGACGAGTCCGTTGGGATCATGCGAATACCCCAGAGCACACTATGTGTTTACATCACAGGCACGTAGCATCGGGGTTTGGGGTGAGGGAGGCTGCTTCCCCCTCCCCACTTTTTTGGCAGCTGGCACTTTTCTTAACTTTATAGGATAAATGGAAATATCATGGACCCCCCCCCCCCCCCACTTTTGTAGGAGCATGCAATAAATTAAACTGCAAATAAGGAATTCTAATTGAATTGAAGTTACAGTTAGGGTTTTTTTTTCATGAATTTGAGAATTCAAACTTTTTTAATTGCTTGTCAAGATGATTTTGATGAAGCTGCTCGTCAAGATGGTTTTGATGAAGCTGCTCACACACATTCTAAAACAATACGTGTTTGTATACCTTTTCATATTTCATATGGTTGGAAATTTTTAAAAATGCCTTTCATTTGATTTTGCATCTTAATATAACAAATAAAATTTAAAAAAAACGACTATTTACTCTCCAGCTTTCAAGCTTACATGCACTTACATGTATATGATATGTGTACATTCCTAAAAAACTGAATTAATAAAATCAATGAATTTCAAGTAATATATATGTACATGTTCTAGATCGAAGAAAAGACTGACATTTTGTCTTAAATTTGCACGTTCCGTTTATAATTTTATGATCAGCAGCGAAAATTAAAATTCATTTCTGATAAGATAGCCTAATTAATACTTGCATGCTTCCACTGAATAAATTTGTTTAGTCAGGCAAGCTTTTTGGAAAGCTATTACTTGTGTTAATTCAAAAACCACTCAACGCAAAGGAGAGATATACATGTAAATAGCAATATAATATAAAGGTGCGCAAAGTCTTGCGCACTCAAATTGTACTCAGCTTCGCTAATATTCAGTTATGGCATATAATAAAACTACATTTCAATTTAATTTATTGAAGGTGTCGTAAATTCAATCTTGTCGTGGAGTGGATTGGTGCCCCTGTCCAGGATGTCGTATGCGGCCTACCTTGTACATCCAATGATGATGATGATCTACGTGTTCTCCAAGAGAAATCTTGTGTATCTTGCAGATTTTGATGTTGTAAGTGTATGATTTAAACCCTTTTATGACCATGTCAGCTTTTCTGACCATGTTTTGTCAACCGTTCGCGTCTGTAAACTTTTCATATTTGAAATTTTGTGAAGATTGGATCAGAGGTGAGCCTGCTGGGTATTCAGTATCAAATCGAATATATAGGAGCGCGTATTTCATAAACTTTTTTCTTTAAAGAATTACTACGTTTGGTAGATCTACAAATCCAGATTTAAATCCTCACCAAGCACTGTTAATACTATTTATTGTAGATTTATCTGTTCCTTGGGCATACGGTGATGACGTTTATGACATCTTTTGTGGCATCACTTGCCTTTGAGGCTCCGTTTATGGCCTTGGAAAAGATAATTGTTGGTGGAAGGAAGTGAAAATAAGGACATAAACAAGGGCTGATTTCATCTCCGGATTCTCGTCTGCTTGTGTGTAGCTATGTTGGTTTATAGATGATATCTTTGTACATACCGAGAGCCATACACCAGAACACTGTTGAACCAACTATTTATCAACTGGACTCCGCCATTTCTCCACGCTATGATATTTCTAATAGACTGTTTAACGAACAGAGCCTGTGATAAATTATATAAAGACTTCCAATATAAACTATCAAGGGTACTTTTTTGCAGTTCGTGATATCTGCTATTTGATGTAAAATTTAGATTAGACCAAGATTAAGTAATAGGAAACTTGAATTACATGCACTTTCGAATTCATTTACTAGTGCCTTTTGTTGATTTTTTCTGGGTTAAAGTAGCAAGTAGCATGTATCATATGTTAATTTGAACATGTCAAGTTAAGCTCAGAATACCAACTTTTACATGTATTAATTCCTTGAACTTACAAATAACATTTTTCATCGCTGTAATGTTTGTTTAATTGATATAGAGGTTGCTCATTTCCTTTTGTGCAAATGACCTCGAAGGCATAATTTGAAATAAAAAATAACACAAATAACACATTCTGTGTAACTGATACCCATGTTTCTTCACTATGGAGCTTTACCTCATATCTTCACCAGAAACTTAGGACATGAAGGAAAATGTTTAATACGTTTTATAACTTTTTGAAAATCGTAACTGTAGATAATTACATGTATATGTATGTCTGCCCACACATGTGAATCGTTTAAGTATTGAAAGATTTTCAAATGAAGGTTCGATACTTCTATATCATTGCTTTTTTACGTAGTATACGGATACTATATTTCTGATTTATCTGTGATATTTTCTTTCAATAAACCTTGCATTTAGCTTTGTGTGGGTGTTTTTTTTTGTATATTTTGCAAAGTTAAGAAGTCTTCGATGACATATTCAAAACTTCATCTACGCATCTAAACCTTGAACAAACAACGCAAATCCTTAGAAATTAAGTAATTTGTTTAATTAAAATAAAAGTTCTTACAAAACAGGCACGAAGTATTTTTTTTAAAGGGGACTTACCCCAACACTTTAACAGAATAAAAAGAAATAAATGATAAATCTAATTTAAAAAATTTCAAATCAATAAATTTAACATAAATTTTACCAAATCTCTATTTTCTAATGTAAATAGGGCATTTGCAGGGGAGTATTTGCCTTGTTATCTTAAAATTTGATCAACACCAGCATTTTACAGGTATCTTTCAATTTTCATTTTATTTTCTGTATAAAAATATAAGACAAAGGTCGTATAAAAATGGCAGAGCCCCTTCCCCGTATGCTACGTGCTAAAGGATACACGTATATAAAAGATGGTTTAGAACATTATTTGAAATAATTGCGTTTATATATATCTACATGCTTTTTATGAGCATATTATACTATCCTATAAGAGAGAATTGTCATGTTTTGCTCTGAAAAAAAACCCATATAGATTTACAAACCACTGTCCAAACTTGTGACAAACGTATGAAGCAAAAATGATGATAAAATGGTAGGAAAACAAGATGATATCCATATACAAAAACAAACAAACATTTATTTTATCAAGCTGTCATCTATGAATATTTAACACTAAAAGTAGTTACATTATTTACAATTCAGGTGTTATCAACTGCCATTAGAAGTTTCACTTTTTTCCCTTTACTTTCGCCTAACGAAAAAAAAACCCTTTTCTTCGTCCTGAAACAATCTTAAGACAAAGCAATCATGTTTCGGCCGTTGTGACGAATATCTAGACTTTTTTCAATCACATTTTAATCACCTGGTTCATCTACTTTGAACACTTACATCACCATATTCGACATTTCTTGACTGGATTCATATAAGAATCTGCAGAACAATTAAAAACTTCTGCGAATTCGGGCATGTTTTGAAGAGTTCCAATGACCCTAAAATAAAAAGGTTTGCAACCAAAATGATTTTGAAAAAATAAGTGAAATGAGTTAAACAAATGTATGATGAGGTACCTGAATTTTCCCGGACTGTGTAATGTCGTCCTGATTCTGTTGATAATGGCTTCCGGTCTCATGGTACCACACCATACCTATGTCAATTAACATCACAAATTTATGAGCCAGTCTAAAAAGAGGATTTGCAAAATCGATTCCAAACGTAGAACTCGCTGGAGGAAGCAATTTTCAATTTCAAACTTACGAATTAGTGTTATTTTGAGAGTTATTTGCCTCTTTTGTTTGAATTTTGTTGTTTGAAAATTGTTGCGCAATTACCACACTTTCCTACATGTTTTTACTTTCATGAAATCGCTTCCAACCTGTATTTTGTAAAACGTTGTCTAGAGCAAGAAAACCTGGTATAACTTTCGTCGATTTATACCACCTTACTTCACAAGTCTAGTATGTTTAAAGTAGTTAAATGTTGTCTTACCTGAGCAAAGTTTAAGAAAAAGAGCTGCTTGTTGCTGAGCTGAGACATCCCCGGGAGTCTGTCGGGTTCTCGTGCCTGGTTATTCTCCCATTTCTCATAAGCCTATCAAAAATATCTCACCATTGTCCGTAAAGGATAACACAAAAGAAATTTACTAGCATTTTTGAATCGTAATAAAATTTCTATGCTACTGTTCTTGAAATCATTTACTCTATAAGCTTCCTTTAATCCTCCGTTGTCTGCAATGTTCTCCCCCTGTGTTTGAACTCCATTCAACTGTTAACAAACATTATAGAAAAACGACTTATATAAAAGTTTGAAGTCGATATCAAATTTCCAAAAATTGACGTTGTCTAATTAAAATGACAATATTAATTCGTAACCCCATACATTTATCGCAACTTCCGGCATCGTATAATTGCCATATTGCTCTATAATGCACATGGCTTGATCCTTGAATTTGGCTATCACTTCGTCATCCCACCACTGTTTAAGGTTGCCAAATTTGTCAAATTGCCTTCCTATAAAAATGGTTAAACAAGAGAAATAACTGATTTTACGAAGATTACAAAAACAAAATTGGAACTATCATGCACAATTTCCATTTAAATACGAGTATACGTTTAGGTGAGAACGTATTTGTTCTATAATAAAATGTATATAATCCCATAATATGTATCAAACAACTGCAAATACAAATGTACTGTATAGCAGTAATGTGATTTTAATCGGCTACATCACGAATTGTTAAATTAACTGTTCAAGATACTTAATATTTATTTCTGTTGTTACTTTTTTGCTATATTACAAAAAATGAGTAGTGAAATTGTAAAAGGCATTTTTTTTTTATTTTGAGAACCTATCATGTTATGATGTTATGTTATGAAAGAAAAATCTTATAACAAAAGATTAAGTGACTCTGTACCTCTGTCGTCAAATCCATGAGTTATTTCATGTCCAATCACCATACCGATTCCTCCATAATTCAATGATCTGAGAAATAAATATGACGGTCTTGTACCTGACTCCTAAAAGCTTAGATCGAGCGAATTTTGTTTCACTTGTCTGACTTAAGTCGTTTTAACTTATTCTATCTACTGGTCAAAAACTTTAACATGTATACCTTGGATAGCCTTTGCTGTAAAACGGTGGCTGTAAAATTCCTGCTGGAAACACTAGAAAAAAAAATTAATGGGTTAAAGAATCTAGAATTTACAGGCACAGTTTGCAATAAGCTTGAAAAATTGACAAACGTACTTATTTGATTTTTGGTTGAGCTGTAAAATGCGTTGACTACTACCGGCGTTGTTGACCATCTGTTGAATAGACAAGTAAATACAACAGTGTTTTAATAGCTCTCTCTACTTATCTTTGATTCTTATATATATAAAAAAACGTTCTGTTTTTAAAAATATCGATAAGTTAGCAAGATTTATTTAGAATCGCAAACATTTTAATTGAAATGGATAAAGTTATAGTTATATATAAATATATACTCTGTCTTATCAACTGCTTCGCGAAGCTTTTTGGAATTGCTCCAGGCAATCGATCGAATATTATCCAAGACGTTTTCAAAATATGTGTCAGATGAAAAATTTACCTGAAATATAAATTGAAAAAATAAATTCCGATTCAATACGAACTTCTCTTAGATTGGAAGCCATTCTGTACTCATAATTATATTTAAAGTATTTAGAATTTTGTTTCACAACATACTGCGTCATAAGTTTTATCCAGTGCTGTATTATTAAGGATAAAAGGCGCATATCCTATTTTCTCTGCCATAGCATCAGCCTTTGATAAAGAAAAAACAAAATTTATTGTAATGATTGAGCAAAATAAATTGCGCAAAAATAAAAAGAACGGCAACAGGAATTTGTTTTTAAAATAAGTGTTTGAAAATATGCGGTTAAATGAAAGGTTACGGTGTAACCTCTAAAAACTGTTTTATTGCATTACATGAAAAATACATAAAATATGCTCAGACATATGAACTATGGAGAGTCAGCACAAAGAATAAGCATTTTCTCACGTAGATGTCATATGTACGTGGAAAAATTATAAACAGGTCATAGACACGGAAAGAAAAATTTCTTTATGTAAAACTCTTCGACATAGATACAAAGACATATAATTAACTATATAACTATGAATGTCTCCCTGAGAGTGGGTAACAAATGAAATGAAATATTAGAACTGCGCAGCTACAGACTTAAATTCTATATTCAAAATCTGAAAATATGAAGGAGGTCATTGGTGTCCACTGTACAACTATTTGTTTAGGAAAAGGTCTAAACTTGCTTATTTAAGTTGCAACTTTGTCTCAATAGATGGCACCATATTCTCAAATTGGTTTTAAAAAACCATCAATTTGCATGAGATGTTTTTTGTCTATGTGTATGGGAGTACATTGACGTTACATTTTCATTTGAAATTTTTTATATTTTTTCAATTCAAGACAATGTTTTGGGCCCCTATCCTACTTCTAAAAAGAATATATTTAATTTAATTAATACTTACAGAACTTTAAAAAACCCTACCCATTTGAATTGTTATAGAGATATCTGTGACATTCAACACAGATTGTTTTGAATTGACATTTATATTTTTTAATGAAAATATAACGTCAATGTACCTCCATAGACATAGGAGTTCTAAGTATAGACAAGATTTTTCTTGTTCTAAAAACAAAAAATAAAAACAAAGGTAGTCTATTTTGAGACAAAGTTACTACATACTGTGCAAAATTAAAC